>JAJEJO010003599.1:81442-113255 GCA_020662805.1 Glaucomys volans | reverse complement strand
ATAGCAACAATTAAACAGAAATAAATGACTAATGTGGTTCTAATTTTTGTTCAACTGTTTTTTCTAGATGGTTTATGAACTTTCCAGTCTGTTATTATTTGCTAATTTTTGCCTTACTTGCATAGTTTTTATAAATATTTGATTTTGAAAATTGTCTTTGTATACCATAAGAAAGAGCATTTTGGGACTATCTATTTCTTTGGCCAGCATTTACATGGATATAGCTGTAGGAGGTGAAAAAAAAATGGCTAGCTCAATTACTTCAGTCAAAACTTTTCAATTTAGAGAAAAGTCAACAAAATTGATAGTTGGTCTAACCCGAGGAGCTGTTTGAATGGATAAGCTATTTTTGTCAAAGCACTAAGCCTGGCAGCGCTATATGGATGCAGCCTACATTTTTGTAGCTATAGCGGCGATTTCACTTTTGTCAATTTTCGCACATCTCTCAGAGTGATGATTTATGCTTAAAGCATGCCACACTCAGGAGGGCATTATCTCAATTTAATGTTAGGTGACATTTTTGCCACTTATTCCATTTTCAATTTCTTAGGAAAGGTAATGTCTGATCTCTTGTTCAGATGCACCATGGACTATTAAATCATCTATGGCCCTCAATTTATGTAAAAGAGGTAGAGATGGGGAGAAAATACAGTAGTGATTGTGAAATTCTGTGCTAATGAGCTTTGAATTCAGACTTTTTTCTTCATGTGATTAAGTCCCTCCCAATCTCATGAGAATTCAGGATTCTCACTTAGAATCTGTGATTTGGTCATTATGGTCATAGGAAGTGCTCTTCCACAACAATTCTAGGAATGGCATTGTTTTGGGTCTGTACTTTTGAGTCTCCAAAAGGCAATTCATTATAATGAAGATGAACCTGTGCAATGATGGCTGATGCTGAGCATCACAAAATCAGATATGCTTACTCTTTTATCATAGTTGAGGAACTTACATTCCCTTTAAAGGTACCCATCAGGGAACCAGATGCACATGTTTGGTCCTTATGGGCCATGAAAACAACAATGATTTTCCTTACAGTGTCCAGATAAGAAGCAAAACTGCCATTTCTTCCCTTAAATTTGCATAACACTGTACTTGTCATATGATGGGATTATTACCTTTAAGGATTCTGATTTTTTAAAAAGTATTATTTTGTCTTTTTTGTCTAAATCCTAGTTTAAATTATTTTAATAGGTAATGTGTCTTAATGATACATTTAATATTAAGCAAGTTTATCTCAAAGTATTGCATTATAATTTTATGATACTTAGCATCCCCAATACACATTGTAATTTTGTTTCACACATCAATCCCTGTCTGATATTTTAGGTGCCTCAGGAGAGGATCTTCCTAGTGCTCAATCCCTGAAGATGCCATCTCATGTTTCTTTCACTTGACTGATTTCTTCCCAAACTATTCTTGGTGGTATCCCATAAACATCTTAACTCAATCCTCTATGCCTCAGGATTGGTAATTCTTTTTCTCTGTAAAAGATTATTTGGAGCCATTCTAAGGCAAAGCCTCATTTTATGCTCCAGAATGTCTGAGAAGGTTGGAAATTTTTCTACATTGAAGTTATTTTCCTCGAATTTCATGAATATATTATTTTGTAAAAGATAGACCCAACATCTATCTACAATAGTCTTGATCTGTATATTCTTGAATGAGACTAAATTCCTTTGAGATGAATTATAGATTTCTCTGAAAGAATTTTGCTGACTCCATTTCACTTTTCACTGGGAAAACATACTATTTCAGATTACTGTGAACTAACTCTGCATTTTTTGTCCTTCGTTATCCTACATACCATCTGAAATAGAAGGGTAAAATGAGAAGGTCCTAAACTCTAATTCCTATAAGGAAGAGATAATATTTAAACATTTCTCCAGAATTAATGTTACTAAAGTAACTTGAGAGCATTTATTTCTGATGAAGTACAAGATCAATTCCATGATTCCATTTGGTGTTGACAGATAATTTTGGAAATTTTGACCAATGGGGATATATCACATTTGATTGCATTTGAGCTTTAAAGAAAAGAAGGCTGTGAAAAGACTGAATTTTAAGAGAAGATGTGTAAACAATAGGTCACAAGAAAATATATTGACAGGAGCCTTTGGTTGCAAGAGCATAGACAATTGTCTTGCTAGTTCATTCTCAACTTGCCCATTAATTTGTGGCCTTTTGAACTGAAAGATTAAAATAATTCTCCCAATAGTTGTTAGTCTGTCTGTGATATCAAATAGCTATTTTGTGGAGACAGGAGTGTCACTAGTTTCTATATCTAAGTAAAAGTTCTGCATGCTAATGTTCTGATGTGAATAGCAAGATTGGCATTATGCATTTTTTGAAATGAAAACAACATTTGTGATTAACCTACAGAGTATAAAAATTGGGAAATCAACAAGTAACTTCATGAGGCGATGTTGCATTGTAATTTCATTTTCATTAGTGATGAGACTGTTATGGAATAATGAGTGACCTTCAGGTATAAGAAGCTAGTCAAGCAAAATCAAATTGCTGCACCAGAAGTACAGCTTTCATTCACTTAAAGACTTGCAATTGTCCTTCAACTCTTGAACTAAAAACAAGAGAAATGTTATTTACTTTGTTTCACTAATGTGGGCATAATATTTAAATATACATACAATTGATGATTAAAAGTGATCATATATCCTTAGATCCAATCACCATTGTCTGCATTTTCAGTTGAGAAGCCATCTAACATTTATTGGGCACTTGCCATTGCCAGGAGTTTTACAATTGTTTGATATTCAATCTTCCCAGCAGACCAGTGAGATAGCTGCTACCATGTACCCTTTAAAAATGAGAAGGCTGAAATTAGGGGAAACTGAGTGCAGTGGACATGTTTAGGTTTGTTTTTGCAAGCGGCACCTTACTCCCTCCTGTACTGCAAGGAATTGTTAAATGCTTGGTCCTTCCTATTCATCACAGGGGGATGCAATCTTCTGATCTGTGTAACATAAAAACAATGACCAATCCACAGGAGGATCCAAAATTGTAGCATGTCTAAAAAATGTACTTTATTGAGGATTGGTATAAACACTGTGGAAGAAAGGGTTGGCTCCTGTGAACCTGCAAACGACATATTCCTGGCACACTCTGGGGATCCATTTTTGCTGACTTATGAAGAGATCTTACGTAACAATAAGCCAACAGAAAGTACAGCAGAAGTGAAAGATAGGCGGGGGGCCTGATGTGAGGTCTATAATTTGAAGTTTTGTTTATCTAGCTATAAAATCTAGTAGCAGGAAGATAAACATGTATGCAAATGCCATAAATATTTTGCAAAAATCAAGTAGGCCATGCCTATTTGTATTCTTTTGTTGTTGCTGTTTTATTGTTTTTAGTTGTTGATGGACCTTTATTTTATTCATTTATTATTATGTGGTGCTGAGAATTGAACCTAATGCCTCACACATGCTAAGCAAGCGCTCTACCACTCAGCCACAATCCCAACCAGCACCTATTTGTATTCTTATCACTACATTTTGTTCCATTTCACGAGTAGTACAAGGTCTAATCCCTTGAACAATTTAGGACATATCTAAGATAGTAGTTGACACAATGAAAATAACTTCAGCAGAGCTGGGTGCAGTGTGCATGCCTGGAATCCCAGCCACTCGGGAGACTGAGGAGGAAGGATTGCAAGTTTGAGTCCAACCGGGTCAACTTAGCAACACCCTGTCTCAAATAAAAAATGAAAAGGGCTGGTGATGTAGTTCAGTGATACAGTGCCCCTTGGCTCCATCCCCATCACCCCCCAGAATAATAATTATCATCATATACTGATATTATTATTGTTATCATATAACAGTATAATATTATCCTATGATTATTTTTAAAATATAAATTTTAATTATAAATTTAAAATATAAATTTAAATTTAAAAACATTATTGTCATCATTTTGGTTAATAAAAGGAAAATAAGTCCATGTAAACATCCAAAGTAAACATATTAGAAATCAAGGAGGGAATTCTTATGGATAGTTCTGGTTCATTTTCAGGTTTGGGGAACACATTACTAATTCATACTTCATTTACTGAGTGTGTAGTGTGTGAATTGAGGATCCTGAAAAGGAAATACAAGTAAAGAGATGACCCCCAGGGTAAAATCTATATTACCTTCCTATGTTGAACCTGTGTCCTGGAGTTTGAGTGCCCCTTGCTAGTCTCAATCCTGCCTGAGTCTTTGGGGGTCATCACTTCATGTTTGACACATCTGCTGCATACTGCGGTTGTGTAAGCAGGGGCTTAAATATGCTGGGTCCGAAGGAGAGTAGGTTTTACTTCCTGCAATAACTCATAAATGTGGCAAAGATTTTCTCCCACTCTGAAGGCTCTCTCTTCACATTGTTGATTGTTTCCTTTGCTGAGAAAAAGCTTTTTAGTTTGACTCTATCCCAATCATTGATTCCTGTTTTCATTTCTTGCGCTTTGGGAGTCATGTTAAGGAAATCTGGTCCTAGGCCAACATGATGAAGATTTGAACCTATTTTCTCTTCTATTCGGTGCAGGGTCTCTGGTCTAATTCCTAGGTCCTTGGTCCATTTTGAGTTGAGTTTTGTACAGGGTGAGAGATATGGGTTTAGTTTCATTTTGCTGCATATGGATTTCCAGTTTTCCCAGCACCATTTGTTGAAGAGGCTATCTTTTCTCCATTGTATGTTTTTGGCTCCTTTGTCTAGTATGAGATACCTGTCTACAAAGTGCTCAAAAATTTTTACACCAAGAATACTAATAACACAATCAATAAATGGGCCAAGGAAATGAACACTTTACAGAAGATATACAAGCAATCAACAGATTTATGAAAAAATATTCAACATCCCTAGTTATAAGAGAAATGCAAAACAAAACCACCTTAAGATTTCATCTTACCCCAATTAGAATGTCTTTTATTAAGAATACAGGCAACAGCAGTGTTGGCGAGGATGTGGGGAAAAGGGTACACTCATACATTGCTGGTGGGAGTGCAAGTTGGTGCAGCCACTCTGGAACACAGTGTGGAGATTCCTTAGAAAACTTGGAATGGATCCACTGTTTGACCCAGCTATCCCAGTCCTTGGCCTATACCCAAAGGACTTAAAGTCAGATTACTACAGTGATGCAGCCACATCAATGTTCATAGCTGCTCAATTCACAATAGCTAGATTGTGGAATCAACCTAGATGCCCTTCAGTAGATGAATGGATAAAGAAACTGTGGTATATATACACAATGGAATATTACTCAGCCATAAAGAAGAATAAAATTATGGCATTTGCAGGTAAATGGATGATGTTGGAGACTGTCATGCTGAGAGTAACCAATCCCCCAAATTCAAAGGCTGAATGATCTCTCTGATAAATGAATGATGATGCATAATGTGGAGTGGAAGGGAGGCATAAATGGAGGTAGGATAGATAGCATAGAGGGAAGGGAGGGGTGGCGTTGGGGTGGGGGGGTAAGAATAATAACAGTATGTGTGACAGACATCATTGCCCTGTGTACATGTATGAATGCACAGATGTTGTGACTCTACTTTGTGTACAACCAGAGAAACAATACTCCATTTGTGTTCAATGGATCAAAATTAAATGAATAAAAATAAATAAATAAATAAATAACTCATGAGGATGGAAGATGATGCTGATGACTCTGACTCTCCTTCTAAAGGAGGATAAAACAACACTGTTTGTTCACTTTTTTTTTTCTTCTTCCTGTTGTAAATGTGAGAAAGTGTTCCCAGAAAGATCTTCAGTAAAATACCAGTATGGCCACTGACAGTGATACTAACTACAATTTACTGAATATCTCCTAAATCCCAGCTCCAGGGTTAGGATATGTTATTGTTAATCCTTACAGCCATCTTTCAAGGTTTAAATGGTGAGGAGACTGAGGCTCAGAGATGTTCTATATATAGAAAATATATGAAAACTAATGAGATGCATGTGAAAATACCTAGAGCAAACATCACACCCTCCAAGCTGTCAGTGTGAGCTCTTCTCTTCCTCCTTTATTTCCTTCCCTTTTCTCTCCTCTATCTTTTCTTCCTTTGCTTGCTTTGTTGAATTTCTAAGGCATTTTCTGCCTAGGCATCTCTTTGTTCCTTATGATGATTCGATTTGGCATCTGTGAAATTTTCAAGCTTTTTTTCAATCCTACATTAAGACGTATGTCAAATATTTTGTGAATTTTAGAGCTTGAGATTCACTGAATGCTTTATATTGACCTTGTTTACGAAGTACAGGAAATTCCCAGATATTGTAGCTGCAGAGGATCTTGCATTCACGTCAGAATGAGCTAAAGTCTAAAAATAGATGATGTTCTCTACCTGACGTTCTTCCCTAGTGCTTTTCAACCTCTGTTTTTCAGAAACAGTGATGCAGCTCAGAGGCAGAAGAAAACAGTGAAAGCAACTCCATAATTCAAAGAGGGAGGAATTATATTAAATTCTTTTGACTTCTGACACATGAATGGTCATAAATTGCTACAGGTTATAGTAACATTTTAAGAAGGAAAATTGCTGAAGTTGCATATTTCAAATTTATGTATGTGACTGTGGCTTACGTGTTTATATTTATAGGCTAAATTCAGGGTGTGTCTTCGTAATCATATATTCATATATATGATTGCATATATATTACATATACGGATATGTATATATATGACAATTCCTTTTGGGAAACCATCTTTTAAAGCATCCTAAATTTTTCATTATATAACCTAGTTCTTCCTCAGCTTATTCTTGTTTGTTTCCTTTTAACTAGGATGACATTCTTCAATTTAAAATAAAAACCAATGCAAAAATACAACTCTGAGTTTGGCTTTGTTTTCCACAATGCATGTCCAGGTTCTGCTTATTGTATCAGTGGTTGCTGATATAAAGCAATAGCTATAAGTCACTGAACCTGGGGCCTCAGATTGATATGATGATGTGTGCAGATTTAACCAACAGGCTGAGGGCAGTGAGACCTCAACTAATGGGTCTCATCTCTACACTTGAGACCTCTGTGTGGCACAAAGTATGTTGCAGGGTAATTACCCATCTGCATGTCTGTGCTGCCTGTTTGTGATTTAGGACCTAGAGGGAAGCACTCATGCCATATTCAGTCTGGTACTTCTCTCATTCCTCCTTAAATGCTGACCATTTAATTTTCTGTATGAACTCAGAGCTAAGGATATAGTTCATGGAGATCTGTTGCTGCCATAATGCTCCTATGATATCTTTCTTTTAAGAAATTCCTTTACGCTTAGGTTGTGTGCCAAAAATGTAAAATCTATTTACTTGAATGTAAGAAACAAAAGCAAAGACAAAGGGTTGTTTTAAATTGTTATTGAATAAAATATATTTTGTAGGAATATGTGTCATCGTCACCCTAAGATATGTCATGATGAATGCCTAATCAGAGTGTGTTAATTCAAGTGAATTCAGCAATCTGCTTTGCAGAAATCTTGGAGCAGAGGCAACTCAGTTGGAGACACGGTAGACACAAATTTTTAATATTTTGCCTCCCTCAAAGTATTCTATATTCCTTTTTGTTTTCATTTTATCATCTTTGTGTCTTTATTATTTCCAACATCCTTTACGCCATCATATTGCCATCATTTATTCCAGACCTCAGGGGAGGAATTTAAATTCACGTTTACTGTTATATATCTGGTGCAAGGTCACATTGTCACAGTTAAAGGAGATTATATATGTGTGTGTGTGTATATATATGTGTATATATGTGTGTGTATGTATATATAATATATATTACATATATACATATGTGTATATGTATGTACATATGCATATGTATATGTATGTATGTGTATATATGTACATAAATACATGTATGTATACATATATGACATATATGTATATATGTAATATATATTACATATATAACATATATCTGTGTGTGTATGTGTATATATATTACATATATATATTACACATTTATATATGTAATCTCCTAGCTGAGGAGGTAGCAAAGCAAATAACAATGCTCTGAAGACTGATTTCTGATTTTTTTATGGCCCATGGGTAGCATAATGGTAAGATTATGGCACTGGGATCTAATTGAGTCAGATGTAAATCCTGACTCTCTATATGCCAGTTTTAAATCTTTGGGAAGATAAGATTTTTGTTATTAGCATTGTTTTGGATGATCCATATATTAGATTTCATTTAAACTTCATTGCAACTTTCAGAGGTTATTATCATCCTCATTGTGCAGATAAAAGGGTACCATGTCTTCAAGAGATAAGAAATGTGCTGATTTATGCATCTAGTTATTGGCAGAGGTGGGATTGAACGTTGTCTAATGTTAAAGCACTTTCCATGCAACCTGTTATCCTCCGGAATAATTAACTGAGGTTCTAGACAAAATGCTTCTAATTATTGTAATGCATTTTTAAAATAGAGTTTATTTTTTAGAATAGTGTTAAACTTAGAGAAAATTTGAGAAGATGGGAACAGTTTTCGTATATTCAGCACTTGGTATCTTTTGAACATTTTACATTAGTTTTGGATATATATCATAGCTAATGAACATTGGTTCATTCTTCTAAAAGACAGCAATCCTTTCAGTTTTGTTTAGTTTTTACCCATTTTCCTCTTTCTATTCCAGAATCCTATCTAGTATGCCACTTTATATTTACTTGTAATATTTCTTAAGCTCATTAGATTGTGATAGCTCCTCAGACTTCCTTGTTTCTGATCATTTTGATGGTTTTAAATGGTACTTGTTAGGTATTTTGTAGGATTCTGTTTTAGTGTGATTTTTCAGATATTTTTCCCCATGCTTAAACTTGGAAGATGGGTTTTAGGGAGAAGATTATAAACATAAATTGACATTTTCATAACATCACATGAAATACACGTCCTAGAAGTATGCTCGATGACTAATAACTTGGCTGAGGTAGTATTTATCCTATTTCCCCACTGTAAAGTTACTCTTGTTTTCCACCGGTTCATGCTGTACTCTTCAAAGAACATCACTATGAAATTAAGAATTTGAGATTTATGTTGCACCTCCTTGAGGAACAAGTTATCTATATAAATTGTTTGGAATTCTTCTCCATGGGAGACTCATATCTTCTCCATTTATTAATTTATTCAATCATTTGCATACATTGGTATGGACCCACAAATACTAATTTTAAACTGTGTGCTAAAATCCAATGAAATTTACTCATTTTATTGCTCATATTATTCCAGCTTTGGCCAGTGGGGGCTCTTTCATTTTCCTGTTTCTCTTAACATTCTTTCAAAAAATGTTACTGTTTTTCATTTATGTTTTCTGATTTTGAGTGCTTCCTTACAGTTTGGTGCTATAAGATGCTACAAGCTTTTCTTATATAATTCCTATGCGAGTCCTTGAAGCAGCCATTTCTCCAAGGAGATTCTAGATTCTTTTACAAGAGAATAATCTGGTCACTCGATGTGGGCAGTACTACTGTGGTGGCCTTTCCAGTTAATGGAGCAAAGAGATATATACCTACAAATATTTCCATGTGCAACCATTTAAAACATATTAAGTTAAACGTAAATTCTTACTGATATCTCTAACTCCATACCATGTGGGTAATTCTAACCTCTTCCTTTGCTTATTGTAATAAATTTTAACATTATAATGTGGGTATAAATTTTTCTAACTCCTAATGATAATGATAAAGCTTATTGAAAGTTTACTATGTTTCAGATCACTTAGGACTTTATTTGAAGTATAGCATTCAGATCTCATAGATAATAAAAATGCCCTTTCAAAAAAAAGGGGAGAAATATACATTCATTTTCAAAAACTTTATATTTACATTTTAAATGCAGAGAAATAAACTCAGAGATTTACAGTAATTTGGTTCCTGTCACGACGTGAGTGAACACTACGGCCTACATTCGCAGGCTCCTAACTATTCTGCACACTAACTCCCAGTGCATAACTCTCTGTTTCCCATGGTGGGATCCACCAGGGTGTTTACGGTGACTACCATGTTGGTACCTCAGGAAGACAGTCAAAGCTGAGGCTTTTCTGTGACCAAATACATTTAGGGAAGACTAATACCTTTATTACTACAGTACCAGCAATGCATACCTACCTTTCTGAAGAAAGCAATGATTAAGTTTATCAAGAGATTAAAGAAGAATTAAATATATTAAACCCAGATAAGCCTGTTTTCTTTTTTAATTTTCAAACAAATCATCCCTCCGACAGCTGTTATAGTCTTTTGAAATGTTGAAAATGTGACTTTCGGGAGTATGTGGGGTAGGGAAATGTGAAATTAATGTATAAAAGATTTACACAAGTAACTAGAACTGATTCTTCATGATGTGACGAGGGTTAATAAATTTTTATAACAGAATGCTTGGGGCACTTAGTGCCTAGTACATATATGAATGTGGTGGTTTTGGTTTCTAGTCTGTATCCATAAACTAAAAATTTGAGTGAATTACTGTTGCTTATGTATGCCCAGGAAAAATGTATGTGGGCAGATTGAATGGGGGCAATGATTGCTACATAATGATCACTAGCAACATTCTGCTCATGCAGTGGAACCCAGGAGTAGATGTGAACTCATGTGTAATTCAATGTAAACGTCTTGGAAGTTTTTTTCAAGTCAACTTTGTGTAGTATCTGAGTTTCACCATTTTTAAGACTGTATGTGCACTGGTCAGTTCAGTTGCTATTGTTTTGCTTTAACAAATCATTGTCTGTCCCAAAATGCTCATCGAAGTTTAAGGTTTATCATTAATATATGCATAATCTCTGAGCTATAGATTCTTAATACAAACATTACAGGCAATTCTTTATCTCCTTTTAAACGCAAACCACTTTAAAGAGCACTTAGCAGGTAACCTTTCATTTAACCCACATGAAAATGTTATGACATGGGCATCATTGTTACCCCCCACCCCTGTTTATAGATGAGGAATGTGAAGGATGTTAAGGAACTGATCTAAGTTCAGTTTTTATGTGTAGCAAGTTGACATAAGGCAATTTGACTCCTGACTTGTGGCTCATGGCATAGACCTTTAGGTATAGGTGTACATAGTCTGCAGCAAGGAACAATTCAAAATGTGCAGTGGCTAATCTGAACTTGTTATTTTTAATCATGTTACATGTAGGCATGGGGACTGTGATCTGTGGAGGTCTCAGCAATCCAAGCTGATGGGTGGTCTACTCACACATTCTGTAGAGTTTTCCTCTATCAGGGTGAGGAAGAGAGTGCTGGAGAGTTCTGTTTCAGCCTTTTTTATACTTAGACCCCTTATACTTTAGTTTTGTTTTTTTTTTAACTTAGACACATATTAGTCTCATTCAGCCCTGTTGGCTAAAATTAGTCAATGTCCCTGTTAAAATGCAGTGGGCTGGGACATAGACAGGAGTAGTCAGAATGGTTGAAAGTTTTTGGACCCAGTTGTGTCCTTTGGGATATCATTAACCTCTGATGTGACTGTATATGAAGACAGGACCTTGAGAGAAGTTGAGGTTAAGCAAGGTCATAAGAGTAGGGCCCTCATAGGACTGGTATTCCAGTAAGACATGGAAGACGCTAGAAGATGCACACACTGTCAATCTGTCTGTCTCTCTCCCATGTGAGTACACAGGAGAAAGTGGCCAGAAAGAGAGCTCTCACCAGGAACTGAATGGGCTTCCATAGCGATCAGGGACTTCCAACGTGAAGAACTGTGAGGAAGAAAAAAAGAATGGATCATATAATCCACCTAATTTGTGCTATTTTCTTATGGCAACCTGAGTAGATTAATTTAGATAGCAACACTGTTTCTGCCATAGCAGTATGACATGAATTTCAAGTTCTGGGGAGAATTAAACTGAATGATATATTAAAAAAGACTCCATTTTATTATAAAAATAAAGCTGATGCTCAGCACATGTCAATAATTCCAAGGCTTTCAGTTTATCTTGATAAGCATTTCTGTATTATTGTTATTCCATGTTTTCACTGTTTGTTATTTTGATTTTCCCTAACATTCTCTTATAGCACATATTTTCCATTACAAGGAAAAACATAAAATACATAAGAAGAATAATGAATACATTAAATAAATATAAATAAATAAAACAACTTTATAATAGACCGTAATAGAATATACTTGAATCCAGAATGATAGTAATTTATACAGGGAAGCAAAAATATTTTGATAGAGACTTGTTAACTGCATTTACAAATATACCTGAATATTTTAACATATTTTTGCCTGATTATAGATCATGGGAATAAAATTATTCATGTGGACATTTACATATATAATCCATGATAGAATGCTACTAAATTTTGAGCAAATTTTAGTTATTTACTTTTCCAAATAGGAGTATGTTCAGATGCAACAAATACGAATTTTGCTTCAAATCACAAATACTAAGCAATAAATCGTAAGATTTTTACATTAGGTTATTAATAGAATTTATTTCAAATGTTGTTGCTTTGATTATGAACATTGAAATATTCTGTAAAAGTCAGCATAGAAATGTAAATTTATATTTAACTTCAAACTGTGTTTACATAATTTAATTTGAAGTATGTTAGTTATGAATATTTTTATATAGTAAATGTTTTTATACAGCAAATATTTCTATGCTATTTCTTTCTCCCTTTGATCTCTCCTTGCAGGCTAAAATGCAGCATGGTTCAATGATTATATTTAAATGCTACAATCCTCTTTTATCCATGTGAAATTCCTTTTATTGAAGTCCCTTAAGACTCCAAAAATTATTCAGAAGATGTGTATGCCAAATGAAGGTGTGTGATCTTTATGTGTTTGCTCAGTAAGGTGTATGGGGGAATTTATAAACCTTTCTCTTCCCCATCGTGATATAAGGGTTCTCCAGAAGAGAATCAATATACATATATATGCATATGGAATATGTATATATGCTTATATATACATATGTATTCTGAATATATCCACATATATCTATTATGCTTCTTTGGAGAAATGTTTATATGTATGTATATATTATATATTATACACTGAATTTTTAGTATACCTATTGAATTCTCAATTGAATGTTTATATATATATATATATACACACGCACACACACACACATATATACATGTGTGTGTAAAAATATATACACAGAGAGAGAGAGAGAGAGAAAGAAACTGGCCAAAGTGATTATGATTATGGAGGCTAGAATTTCCATGATCTGCTCTCTGTAAACTGAAGACCCAGGAAAATGTCAGTGATGTAACTGAATTTGAAGACCTGAGAACCAGGGTGGGGGTGGGAGAATGATGTAAATACATTGGGAAGGCAAGAGAAGATGAAATGAGATGTCGTAGCTCAAGCAGTGAGGCAAGATATAAAGGGAAAATTCCTCTTCCCTACATGCTCTGGTCTACTCAGGCCTTCAGTGAATTGTATGATGCCCGACTACACTGAGGAGGGAGATCTGTATTACTAAGTTTACTTTCAAAAGCTGATATCATCCAAAAACACCTCCAAAGACACACTCAGAAGGAATATTTAAGCTGGGAATCCTGTAGTCTGTCAAATTGACACATAAAATTAACCATGTACCAGCCATACATTTTTTCCCTTACTATTTAAACTAACTTCACTTTTTTTCTGCTTAAAGTAAAAATGGCATGTTTCGTATGATTCATTGGAGTAAAACTCAGGAAAAAGATGCTAGAGTCTAGTGTGAGGTCTTTAAATCATTGGGGGTATGCTTCAAAGGAGATTGTGGGCCCTGGTCCATTCTTCCTTCTCTCTTTGCTCTCTAGTTCCTGGTCTGTGTTTTTGCCATGGTGTGCTGCCTCACCACAGGCCAAAATCAAAGGAGCCAACCAATCATAGATGAGAACCTTAAAAACTGAGTAAAAATAAAGCTTTTCTCTTTATAAATTGATTGTCTCAAGTATTTTGCTATAGTGATGGAAGCTAACATAATATCACAGTTAGCAACACAGGTCATTATCACTGTAGAGCATCTATTGTTCACATTTGTGATTATGTGGTTGCTTGGAATATACGTCTCACACCTTACTATTGATCAGCATGGTAAGAACTTATCGTATTCTTGTATTCTATATTTCCAGCCCAGCAAAACAAATCAAAGCTCAAAGTAGAGTTTCTATTGAATGCATATTGCTTTCACACTATCAACGTCAAAGAAATCATAAGTCAAACATCTGGAAATGTGGTCAGAGACCACATTTGGCAGACTCCAGTTTGCCTGTAGATAAAAGTTTGAACTCTAGCAAAAGCTATTAAAAAATAAATGTGGATAAAAGACTATAGATGGCAGCAGTTTCCAACCATAGGACTTCTGCTAACTTCCATCCTGTTCTGAAAGACTTACTGTTTGCTGATAAACTCAGAGATTTAAGAGCCCTGACAACCAATCATGTATAGTTTAATATATGACAGACACCCCACCACCATTATAAATGTGTGCAAAACGACTTGTGCAAGTAACAGGGACAATTAAAAATTGTTTCCAAGTTTTTTTTTTTTTCCTTTAAAACTTAGTCCTCCTTCCCCTTGATAGAATATTGGTTTCATTACTAATTGACCCTACGTCTCCTGGTTAGCAAATCTGTTCTCTACTGAAATGAAAACTGCCTTTGCTTTTGTTTTAAATTCACTCATAATTTCTTGGGTTTAAAACCACCGTAAATCAGGGATGGTCTGTAATGGAAATACAGTCTCAGTTAATGAAGTTTTCAAAAAACCATTCCCTAACACTGTGTAACAAAGTATGATTGATTCTGAACTTCTCAGACTTTATAGTCTGATATTTAATTATTGTCAAATAGCTAAAAAATATTTGTGATGTAAATGTTCTATAATGTTATGATAAATATAGCATCACCATCCACATAATCATGAGGGTGAACAAATAGTATTCTGCTGCGTACTCTGTGGCTAAGATGCTCACTAGGTTCCCGTGTATGCATTTTCTAAGTAGGAAATACCTGGTTTGGTCTATATCCAGTTTGGTCTTCAACTCTCTGGAATATGCCTCTGTTCTCCTTTTTGGTGACACAGAGCTCCAAAAAGCACTTGGAATTTTCAAGATGATTGCTGTCTTTTTATATGCTAATGTGATAACTAATGGGTGGGAGTGTCTGGATTGCCTCAGAATGGGAACTGGTTACCAGAAGCAGCAGCCCTGTGATTAGAGAGTTGGAATGATATCATGTCACCTCCCCACCCTCCAGTGTGAGGAGAAGCTCTGAAGGCTGAGCTAATCACCAATGTACAATGACTTAATCGCTCATGACAACCTAATGAAGCCTCCATTAAAACACAAGAGGATGGGTGTTGAAAGAACTTTGGGACTCCTGAACATGGGTTCAGATGCTGGAAAGATGGGGAGCCTGGAAAGGTCATGGAAACTCTGTGCCCCTTTCTACCTCCCTCATCCTGTGTAAACTCTTCCATCTGGCTATTCCTGAGTTGTTTCTTTAGTTATAGAGCAGTGATCTCAGGAATAAAACATTTTGCTGAGTTCTTTTAGCCGTTCTAGCAAATGATTGCATCCAACAGGAGTCCTGGGAAGCTTTAATTTATGGACGATCAGTCAGAGTACAGATGATTACCTAGACTGGAGACTGGTGTATGACTGGGGACAGTCCTGTGGGACTTGGCCCTCAACCTCTGGGATCTGCTGCAAACTCCAGGTAGTGTCAGAAATGATTTGAAATGTAGGATACTACAAAGAATTGGAGAATCGATTTTTGGGATAACCCTAACATCTGGCTGTCAAAGTGAACTATTGACAATGATGGGAGTAGAGAGAAAAGACAGTTTTGTCCCTCATACAATTTCATTTACTTTTATATAACAACAAGAGGAAAGTCTCATGCTTTGATGGCTCTTTGGATACACTCTTATGAAGTGCCAACTACAGATTCTTACCCATCGTACCTTTGAGTTGTTTTTCTTTTTAACATATAGCATGTGGGAACACCTGATAGTAATCCTCAGCCCACTGTATTGTTTAACAAAATTTCTATCTTTTTGGTTTGGTTTTTCACTTCCACTGAGCTACATTTTGATAATCAAATATTCTTATTTATTATGGAAATGTAAGTTATTGGAAAAAGTAGGGAAGACAGTATAATGACCTGAAATATCCATCACCAAGTTTGAAGCAATAATCGAAGTATAACCAAATTTGTTCTCTTTATACCTCTATAATTGCATACATATTTTTATAATACCATTTTTTATAATACCAGTACATATTTTTAAATAAGTCCCAGATGTCACATGATGTCAATGGTAAATATTACAGTGTACATCTTAATAATTAGGGTTCTTTAACAAATGGTAACCATAATGCCATTAGCATACTTGTAGATCTAATAACAATTAATGAATATCTTAAAATAATAGGTATTCACATTTTTTTCTGATCATCTTAATTTCTTAGTTTGTTTGAAATAGATTCATATATGTCCATAATCTTATAATTGGTTGAATGTGGACATGTCCTTCTATTAATAAGTTCTTCCAGCATTTATTTTCTTGCCTGACAGTTGTTTTGTTGAAGCATTTATATTTATTCTGTAGAGTTTCCATAGTTCTAAATTTGACATTTGTATTATTGGGGTATCATTTAGCAAGCCCATTTCTTTTTTATTTGTGAAAATTGGTTATTAGACCTAGGATGGTTGTCTTATTTTATTTTGCTATTTTGTCAAAGATTGGCAGTGACACCCAGGGCCTCACTCATGTAAGGCAAGCACTCTACCACCAGGGAACACTCCAGCCTTTAGATCTAGATCTTTATCCTTGAGAGTCCCTCCCCATCAAAGCAACTTTTGAAAACTTTATAGGAGTTACTGTATACTTTTATCAGGATGCACATAAAATCTGATTGTCTTTTTTATGATCCTATCAACGACTGATTTTTTTTGCTATTATCTATTATTTCATTAGCTGCTAATAGGTTATATTTCAGTTCTATCATGATTTCTTTATTAGTGAAATGCTTCTGTACAGAGCAACTTCTCATTAACTTTGTTACCCTTAGGCAGAGATATAGAGAGGCAGAAAAAGTGTTTCATTATTTTTCTTCATATAGCTATTCTCAAAGTAATGTTTGTTGCCTATTCTAAAGATTTTTCCACCTGGATGTTTTTAACACTATTGGATGTATACTGTATGTATTTTAACACAGATCTAGATAAATTTCACGTATCTTAATTCAAATTACCGCTTTTATCCTTCTTTGATGGTCTACTTATACAGCGGAATATGTCTAGGTGTGTCATAAGTCCCTCTTAGATACAATTGTAGTGTTCTTTGGTAGATTTGTTTGTTTGTTTATTTCTCTTATACATTTCTTTTCACCTCAACAGAAAATCTTAAGTATGTTGTGCTGTGGTATACTTTCCTTCATGTTACTTGTGCTTGGAGTTTGTTGATCTCAGTTTACGGTTTCATCAAAACTACAGTATATTTTTATCGTGGTTTCTTCATTCTTTCTCATCCTTTCTTTCCTTTCCTTAAGGAACTTTAATTACATGTATATTAGGCTGCTTGAAGTTGTTCCAGAGTTTCCTGTAGTTTCAAATTGACTGTTACAAATCAATTTAATTGTTTAAGTTGATTGTTTTAAATTATCTTTTTCTATATTTCATTCTGTACATATTTATATTACTTCATCTTTACCATAACTAATTTTTTCTCCTGAAATATTCAAATCTGTTGTTAATTTCATTCAATGTATTTTTATCTTATACTTATAGTTTCTTTCTCTGAAATTGTTCTTTTCATCTTTTTCATATGTTTTTCCTTCCATTTAGCTCTTTGAGTACATGGAATATAATTAAAATAATTATTTTAATATAATTGTCTGCTAATTCTAATTTTGAGTAAGTTCTGATTGATTGATTTTTATTTTCTCCTCATTATGGTTTGTGTTTCCCTACTTCATCGCATGTTTGGTGGTTTTTACTGAATGCCAGCCTGAGAATGTTGCCGGGTCATGTAATGGATATTCACACATTTGTGTAAATCTTCATGAGCTTTACTCTGGGATGTAGTCAAGTTTGAAGGGTTTTGATCCTTTCAGATTTTGCTTTTAATTTTTTTTTGGTGGGAACATAGCAATCATGTCTAGAGCCAATTATTCCTCACTACTGAGGAACACCTCTATGTTCTCAATCTACCATCTAGGACAAAATATGCTTTCCTGTGTGGCTGACAGAACAGGGCACTGGTTTCCTGTTGTCCTTGAGTGCTGATCACTGTCATTTTACACCTAATACTTTCTGGTGGAAAGGATTTCTTGCAAGGCTTTGGTTAGTTTCCTCATATACCAGCACTGGCTATTGTTCTGGAGAAGGTTTGAAGGACTCTCTTTGCTGATTCTGGAGTTCTGTCTCCATGTAGCTCTTTCCTCTCTGGTACTCTGCTCTGTGAACATCAGCTTTCCTGTTCCTCCAGTCTCAGCTCCCTCTCTTCTACTCCCTGGTATCTGCCTGTCTTCCCCTTTTCCCTGATAGAGCCCTGAAACTCTCTCTAGGTGGTAAGCTGGGGAAATTATAGGACTCATTGTTTTTCCCCTTCTGTCTGTGAAGGATCATTATCTATCACTGCCTGATGACTAAAGTCTAGGGAGTTGTTGTTTTATTTATTTTATTCTTATTACGGTTGCTCACTTGGGGAAGACAACATGGTAATATGGTCCCTCTTATACCAAATTGGTCCAAAGTAGAAATCTTCTTTGTATTTTGTTTTTGTTCTTTTCACGCAAAATATTTTACATAGATTAAATATTTATTTTTAAGAGACAGAATCAAATTCAGTTATTTCCACATGATTTACCAGTGTTCCCATCTTCATCTGTTGTGGACTCTTTTCCTTTCCCCAGTGATATGCCTTGACACAAAGAGTGTCAATTGCAGTAATAAATACAGCAAATAAACATTTTCTTGTCCCAGGACCCTCAGATTCCACAGCTAATACATATTTATGAAAAATTTTATGCACATATGTGTCAAGAGACATATACAAGGGTTTTTGTAGAAGCAATCTTTATAATATTGAAAAATCCCAAATGCACATTTATGTGTGACTGAATAAATGAACTGAGGGATATTTTTAACATGGAAATTGATGTAACTGTAAAAATAAACAAACCACAGGTATGTGCATGGTTCAATCTTAGTACCATAATATTGAATGCTTTAAATTCAAAACTCAGAAAGTTATGTATATATTGTTACATTTTTGAATGTTCAAACATAAACATTAATCACACACATCCCTGTGAATGTATACTTGTCTTTGCCCACATAACTATTATCAAAATATAGAATAGCAGTTACTGCTGGTTGTTAACAGAAGGATGAGAGAGAGAGAAAATACATGAAGCATGTGGAAACATTTATTTTAAATTTATGGTTATTGGATTTGATATTAACTTCACAAGTGTTCATTAGATTTTTAAAAATGTGTAAAGAAGTAGAATAAAAGGGTCCATATTTGTATCTATAATTGTTCATCATGTTGTATTCTCTATATCTGAGTACCAATAAAAATTATTATACAATAAAATGACTACTCAAATAATAATCTACACTTAAATGTGATGATTGCATGAAGGAAACATTACTTCGAACAATCATCCTCCTGAGGGTTTATGAAGAGATAGCAACTGACCGAGAAGTAGAAGCTGTGCTAGACCTGGATTAGAAAACAGGATACTATTAATTGGTTGGAGGTAAAATGGCATACACCATGCTTTGTTTTCTCTAATCTCAGTATATAGAATTCTAATTACTATTAACACTAATAATACTTGTGATGCTAATAGTAATGCATAACATGGTGTGTAGATTCAATAAATCAAGATCAAAAATTATAATGCTTGTTTCTATAAGCTACTTGGCACCAAGTAAATGTATTAGATTCATATAATGAAAAACCAAGAATGAAATTGCTAACTCTAATTGTATTGCTAATTCTGGTGGTATTGCTGGAGATCAAACTCAGGGCCTCATCCATGCTAGGCAAGTGATCTACCTGTGAGCTATGCCACCAGCCCTTCAAGTTGTATTTTATTTTATTTTAATTTTTAATTTTTTTTATTTTTACATACTTCATTTTGATTCATTGTACACACATGGGGTACAAATTTTCATTTCTATGGTTGTGCATGATGTATTTTAAAACTGAAGTTTGCCCTCCCAGTAGAGGTTGTGGTGAGGGTGAACATAATTACTCTAAGTAAGCCCCTGGCAGCGTGAGAGGAATCATAGCAAGATGAGGGATAGAAAATGCAGGAGGAAGCTTGACAAGAGCAGTGATATTACTCATAGATCTTTCAATCAAAAGAACTCCAATACTTTATATGTTCACTCAATCTTCACAACGAGCTCGTAAAGCAAGTATTTGGTTTTGTTTTTAATACTCATTAAAATGAGAATGAAAGAAATTAAGTTTGCCAAGGCCACATGTTTGGGATTTGCCAAACTGAAGTTTTAAGATTACACTTGTCCCCAGTTACATCAAAGGGTGACTTCCAGTTTTTGCCAATAAGTCTTGAGTGGATCCCTTGAGCTGGGTGTCAATTTTTAACCTTTATCAGTCTAGCCCCAGCAGGCACCATGTGTGTATGAGTGCAGTTTGGTGCTGTTTTGGAGTATGCCTGCCCCTTAATCCCTTGAGTGGAACCCTGTGATCAACTGCTATGACCCATAATGTCTTAGGTGCAACAAGCACCCCACAAAGATCTAGGATGCCTCCCCAGATCCATGCAGCTTTGTGTGAAGGGACTGAATGCACACACACCATAACCCACTTCTAATACTCTCCCTTTTATCCTGCCACCTAATTCCAGATGGAACCAACATGTTGAGTACATCCTGTTGAGTGTTTTTGTTGAGACTGGTTGAAACAAAGAGACTTTGGTTGACTGTGTTGTGATGTGTCAACAGACTCAAGGACACAACCCCCTACCACCACCTGGTCATGTGGCATGCCTGTGTATGTGTGTAATGGGATTCTGGTTGTTAGACTGTAATGCTATTCCTCTATGGGAGAAAAAAAGTAATATAAAGAAAAACAAATAAAAAATTTATTTAAAGCACACACACACAAAAAGATTACACTTGTCCTTATGACACTGACCTATAATAATTATACATATTTCAGTGTCATACTGGAAATGCCAACACTGTTTTTCTCGTGCTTCTTAGAAAGAAGCAGAAGAAAACAATTCATCATTCGCCATCTTATGAAGTTTGGAGCTGTACGAAACCAGGTATTCTGACCATTGATGTTTTGCCCTTTAACATCTGAGTACCCAAACATGGAAAAAGTGTACATTGACCTGCATATCTCAAACATTTACTCATAATCTTTGTTTAATCAAGCCTCTATATATTGCGGGACATTGTTTCAATGTTATATACAAATGAGAATTCTGAACACAATCAACTCACCCAGTCCTGTTAAGAGGAAATCAACTCATCAGAGTGCCCTATAGACAATGACTTCACAGCAGAGTCCTGGGATGTTAATGCCAATTAGCATCTACCCAGAACACTGTAAAATTTTTAACACAGAATAGAATGTTTAAAGCACATGATAATTTAAAAGATGTGTTATTATTAAAAGTTACTCTAGCTTTTCCATATGTAGCAACCTTGTCATTAAGTCACTGAACTTTAAAGTGATCCCATTAAACTTTAGAGTGATTGAACATATCATTGGGTCTTCTCCTGTCTGATTGATTCTATATGGTGTAGTATCTTGTCATCCCCAAATCACTTTCCCATTCTTCCTGTGTTCACAGCTGGAGGCCTTTTCCCAAATAGGTGTGGCTATATGAGAAGTACTTGTCTGTGAAGTGTAGGAGGAAATGATGTGTACCAGGTCTGGGCCAAGGTCTTTAGGCTATAGATATGCCTCCTCCATTCTTTTCCTCCCATTCCAGTTGCTGAATGAAAATGATAAGGCATTAGAAGAAGGGAGAAGAGCTACGCTATGGCAGGTTACTGGAGCCCTGAATTATTTCCTGAAGAAGAGAAATCTGCTCATCAGGAGCACCAGCTTTGAATTATTAAAGAACAGTACATTCGTATTTTCTGAGAATTACTGTACATATTAGAGCTCATTGTTTAAGAGTTAATGTATTAATTAATGCCTCTCATACCTTCTTTCTGCTGATCTAGTAGAAAATACGGCAGAGAGATTAACAGATTGATCTCTGAAGCCAGAGTCGGTTGATGCTCCGTCTGCCACCTAGGAACCAGAAAATCTTCAATAGTATCTCAACTTCCCTGCTTCTTAATTTCCTCATGAGTAATCAGAAGGAACAATAGCACCTACCTTCAGAATTGATATTCAGCTGTCATGTCTTGACAGTTCTGACAATTATGTGAATGGTGATGACACAAAAAAGTGTTTAGAATATATTAAGCATACAAGATGCAGCTAACATGTGGTGCCACTTTTAACACTTGTTTTGATAAAACTGAAGCTACACTTTCACAAAATGATCATAAACACAAATGTTTTGAGGGGAGTAAATTGGGAGTTAGGATTTCTTGAGCTCTTTGTTTTTAACTCTTGGGATCAAGGGTAAATTTACCCTATAAGAAGGAATGCAATTGGACTGTCCAAAAAAACCTGTTAGTTACCTTTTCTTGTATAACCTCGAGTGAGTTACTAATTCATACTTTTCAAGGATTAAACTTTTCTCCTGCATTGTTTGAGAGGCTAATCTACTCAGTGAATGCAGTGAAGGGTTGAAGGTAAGAGTGTTTGACAGTTCATTCTTTCTTGCGCATTGGTTAATGGGCACCTTTTTCAACTCTTTGACCTCAGCTCCTATGGTGGGGCTCACATTAGGCAGACATCCAGTGTTACAGGGCTCCTCGTGGGTGTTTGTATCACTTGTGTAGATATATAAAGGTAGCCTCACCGCTTGGGTGGACACATCTTACAGCTTAAATGGTTCATTTACACCAGCCAAGGATGCATTACTTCTTGCCCGTGGACTTTTCTCAAGCTGTGTTTTATTTCCAAAATATGCTTTTTCTCTTATGTTTTCCCTAGCATTGCTTATGAATTGTCATTTTATCCATGAATGTTTCTGGCTTTTGAGCAACAAAAACAGAGTAATACTCCCTTGAGTAAATATGCACAATTCTATGACTGTACTTCTCATGAACATTGAATATAATATAAATATTGGTAAATATTCTATCATCTTTGTGAACACATATGTGATGTTTACCTTTCACAGGCTGAATTGTTATTATTTGCTTTTTAGTATTTAGACAAATGATTCATTTTAGTAAATGTGTTTACTAAACACATTTTACAATGTTCCTTACTGAGGAATATGTCCATGGTCTGTAGTGTGCCACTTTTTGGACTCTAATTTCAGATTTTGGAAAATTCTTGATCCTTAAACATTTCCAGGAATAGTGACACTACTTTTTAATGGGCTCAGACCTTTAGTTTTCTTTTACACTGTGTTCTGGACATTTCATGAATTTGAAGAAGACCTTCCTCTAGTAAAAAAGGCACGCCTTCTGATTCAGCTGGAAGGTCATGCTGGCCACTGTAGTCAAATGACACTTGGATCTTGAACTATGTGAATAGTGTCTGAGTTACTAAATAGCTGAATACCTTGCAAATATAGAGAAGATCTCTTGAATAAATGTGTAACTTAAGCATGAAAATATGCAAGAGCTATAAGTAATATGGGATTTTGAAAACAACTTTAAATACGTTTGTAAACTTTTTAGTTGTCTGTGTGAGTCTCTGTGCAAGACTTAAGGTCTGATAGAAAATATTTGGGGCTAGAAATTTAAAAAAATACAAATTTTGGATCTTGGCTACTTCTTACCAAGCATTGAGCAAGTAATCTAGATACTGGAGAATATAGACTTTTATTCTTTGAATGGGAAGGATAAGCCCTGCTTACCATAAAATTGCTGTGAAAATTAGGTAGTATTTCACTAGCCTTGTAAAAGACTTTTTTTTCCTAAGAGACAAATAATAAGAAAATGACCTGAAATAATCTAAAATTTTCCTCAGATAAAATTATTGCTAATCACTTCTATAAAAATTTGCTCTTTTTAAGGGATCTCTGTGCATATTAATAATTATAATTCTATTAATTGCTTACTTACAGATGATATTTAGTGAGGAATCAAAGTTTTCATGTACCATATAAATAATGTTTATTTATAACAAAGCAAACCAGATGTGGCCCTTTGATCACTACATCAGTATTTAGTTGTTTTTCGTTTCTATTTCTGTTCCATCCTGCCAGTTGGGGCTCTTTATATAAATATGAAGGAAAATGAACTTCATATTTGATGTTTCATTCTGCTGAACTTTAGAATGCTTAATATCATCTTGTTTAATTTCATGTTTCATAAAAGCTCCTCAAATGCAGGATCAGTCACTTTCAATCTTCACATCAATCAGTCCAGATGTTTCTCTCTATTTGCTAAAGATAGCTGCAAATGAAATTTTTGAACCTGTGATGCATATTGTGTTAATCCCTGATATGGATGGGTCCTTCAGCAGAATAACAAGTGGAGCAGAGAAAGGTGTGTCTTAGGCTCACAAACTTAAAGTGAAAGGAATTCTTCAGAGTGTTAAACCAAGGTTAACACTAAAGAACTCAGTCTTCAGAAAATCAAAACATTCCACTTCTATTCATTGCTGAAATAAAAACATCATTTCATTTCTAATTCAAATTTGAGTTTTGATCTGAAATTGAAAAAAAAGCTCTTCAGAATTGTTACATATTTTAGAAGAAACTACAATTTGGTCTGTAAAAACTTTGTTATTAGGCTAAAAATGTGAATTATATTTATTTTGTGTATGATACTATCCTTTTATTGTCAATTTTCTTTAAATCATAGGAAGAATATATTTCAATTTAAATAGTTAAAAAATGTAGCTGGTATAGGATGACAATTTCACCTTCATTGCTTATTTGATTAAGAAGGTGATATGTTCCTCTACTTTAATCATTTTCTGCATTGAAAGTAATTATGAAGTCTAATTTTGATATATCACACTTATCCATTATATAAACAATTCAACCATAAGTTGAATTTGGAGTAGGTCAACCTCCATTCATTCTTATATTTATATGTTTAATGGGGAAGAAGTATAATTATCTTGAATGTGCAAACAAGTAATGGAACTTCACAAGACAGAAATAATACTCCCAAATCTTTTTCAGATTGTACTGAAATTCTTATTTGTTTCTTTTCTTTCTACCCATCTTGGTTTGTCAGAGACATTGTGCTTAGATTATCTTCATTAATTTAAGCCATAATTCAAATTGAATTTGGGAACTTAGTGAATAACACAGTAGGACCTAGTCAATATTTGAATTCTGGCTACTGTTTAGAGAGTTAGAGAGGAGGGCGAGGAGGGTGAGAAACACAAGCATTATGTAGATGGATAAAATATCTCAGAACTCGTGATATTTGTTGTTGTTGTTAGAATTCCTAATTTTTGTGTCATTATTTGCACATAGCTACCTGGATGGGAGGACAGATATAAAAGTAAAACATGTTAATAGCAGAAATTGTGCATTTTGAGGTAATAAGTAGATGTCAAAGAAGTTCCTCCATGAAGTTTCTCCTGAGAGTTGCAACTGATGAACATAGCTAATCTGTGGGCAATGCAGACTGTAGTCTTCAAAGTGATCTAGGAAGAAGGACTGAACTGAGAATTTTGAGGTACAATGAATAAATCAATCTGATTAATGTGGTTCTTCTGGAAAATGGGAAAATAGTGCAGTGTTTTGTGAAGATGGATCTGAAGTGTTTGGATGATAGACACGAACAAAGCATCCTGTTGCCTTTACCACGTTCTTCTGTTATTAGTGTTGATGCCTCTCAAGGTAGATTGCCAGTTACTCTCATTATGACGATTTATCTTGGAAACATTAAAAGTAAAATAATCTTTTAAAAGGATGCAAAATTCCCACCTTGGAAAAGCTTACTCAGGAATTGTGGGAGGGTAATGGCAGAATAGATGTAGTGTTGTTTCTCAATTTGCCACCCAACCCCCACCTCACCTCATTAGCTGAATAAGATGCCTCAGTCAAGGATGCTGAATGAAAACTATCAAAGTAAAGTCTGTGACCATCCAAATGGAGTTGGATTCTTTTTTTCCTCTATCAACAATAGGAAACAGAATCTAAAAGAAAGTGATGATGGAAGAGTCAAGATCTTGTGTACTTTTTAAAAAAATATCACTCTGATCACTGTGAAAAGAGATCATTAAGGAAAGAGGTGACCTATAGGCAGCAGAGAGGCAGACTGCTTTATGTGTTGTCATAGTGTAAAGCAGAGATGATGGTGGTTTTGAGTAAATAATAAAAATAGAGGGAAATGGAATCGTTGGGACATGGAGAGTGATGGGAAAGAATCCAGGCTGACCTGTGAGTCACAGGAACACACAGTGGTATTATTACTGAAAGTTCAGTCCTTTTCCCCAGTGCCAATCCAATAAGGAGGACACAGTTTTGAGAAAAAGGAAAAAGAAGTTTTATGTCTTTGCTAGTAAAATAAAAACACAGGGAACAGTGATTCTGTCCATCACAGGAAGTGGGTATTTTTAAAGAGTTGATTCAAAAGTTACATTCTGGGGAGCCTCTGGGGTCGCTGACTCCAGCGGGGAGTTTGGACCTCTCGGCGCCATTTTGCAGCTTCCCTGGCAGAGAGGGCCCATCTCCGGCTGCCTGGGGATTCCGAGCTGCGGCCGGTCTTCTGAGCCACTGAGCCGTGGCTCCTGGAAAAGTCTGGCCGGGAGCCTCTGGGGTCGCTGACTCCATCGAGGACCTTAGGGCCTTTGGCGCCATCTTACAGTGTCCCCAGGAGAGAGCAACCACCTGCCACCGCCTGAGCCCCAGCGAGGAGTTCAGGCCAGCCTGGGCTCTCAAGCCCAGTGTCTCCATCACTGAGCACAGTTCTGTGACACCACCCCAACTTGGTCTAGTGCCCAGGTCCACACCCTGGCCCAGAGTCTACCACCTTGCTGTATCTAATTGTCTATCAACACTAGGCTGCCTCTGCCCAGAAGCATTGATCATTCCCAACCTGGAGGTAGTGGGACAGCACCTTTCTTGGGTCACCGCTTGATCAAGCACCTCTCAAGCAACAGGTGAGTTACTGGAAATCTGCAGGGACACTTTAAGTCTTCACAGGGAAATTGCAATCCCCCGGATTCTCACTACTAGAGGGGAAGATACACAAGCAGCATGAGAAAACACAGGAAGAAAGTGTCCCAATCAAACCTAGATGATATATCAAGAGAACCCAAAGACAGCATGGTAGAAGGAATGACAGAAAGGGAGTTCAGAATGTTCATAATTAAAATGATCTGAGAAGAGAATGATGTGACGAGAGAGCAGATTCAGGCTATGAATAATCAGCTAATAGAGCAATTGCAGGAAGCAAAAAATCACTTCAATAAAGAGATAGAAATTCTGAGAAAAAAACAAACAGAAATTCTTGAAGGAAACAAGGAAATGAAGGAAACAATAAACCAAGTTAAAAACTCAATAGAAAGCATAATTAACAGAATAGATCACTTGGAAGACAGAACCTCAGACAATGAAGACAAAATATTTAATCTTGAAAACAAATTCGAACAAACAGAGAAGATGGTTAGGAATCATGAACAAAACCTCCAAGAAATATGGGACATCATGAAAAGACCAAATTTAAGAGTAATTGGGATTGAGGAAGACAAAGAGATACAAACCAAGGGTATGAATAATCTGTTCAAGGAGATATTATCAGAAAATTTCCCTAATATGATGAATGAGATGGAAAATCAATTACAAGAAGCTTACAGGACACCAAATGCACAGAATTACAACAGATTCATACCAAGGCACATTATAATGAAAATACCTAACATACAAAACAAAGATAGAATTTTAAAGACTGCGAGAGAAAAGCATCAGATTACCTACAGGGGGAAACCCATACGGATATCAGCAGATTTCTCAACCCAGACCCTAAAAGCAAGAAGGACCTGGAACAACATATTTCAAGCTCTGAAAGAAAATGGATGCCAACCAAGAATCTTATACCCAGCAAAACTTACCTTCAGATTAGATGATGAAATAAAATCCTTCCATGATAAACAAAAGCTTAAAGAATTCACAAAGAGAAAGCCTGCCCTACAGAACATTCTCAACAAAATATTTGAAGAGGAAGAAACAAAAAATAACAATCTCAGTCATCATGGGGAGGAATTACCCTAAAGAAAGAGTCAATCAAAGGAGAAACAAAGTTAAGTTAAAAATCCTAAAAAAGCTAAAATGACAGGGAATACAAGTCATATCTCAATAATAACCCTGAATGTAAACGGCCTAAACTCATCAATCAAAAGACATAGACTGGCAGACTGGATTAAAAAGAAAGCCCCAACAATATGCTGCCTTCAAGAGACTCATCTCATAGAAAAACATGCCCACAGACTAAAGGTGAAAGGTTGGGAAAAAGCATACCATGTACATGGACTGAGTAAAAAAGCTGGGGTTTCCATTCTCATTTCAGATAAAGCAGACTTCAAGCCAAAGTTAGTCAGAAAGGATAAAGAAGGACATTTCATACTGCTTAAAGGAAGCATAAATCAACAAGACATAACAATCATAAATATTTATGCACCAAACAATGGTGCATCCATGTACATCAATCAGACCCTTCTCAATTTCAGGAATCAAATAGACCAAAACATAATAATACTGGGAGACTTTAACACTCCTCTCTCACCGTTGGACAGATCTTCCAAACAAAAATTGAACAAAGAAACTATAGGACGCAATGACACAATGGCTAATTTGGACTTAACGGACATATATAGAATATTCCATCCATCAAAAAGCAAATACACTTTCTTCTGAGCAGCTCATGGTTCCTTCTCTAAAATAGACCATAGGTTATGCCACAAAGCTACTCTTAGCAAATACAAAAACATAGAGATACAACCTTGTATACTATCAGATCATAATGGAATGAAATTAGATATCAACGAGAAAGTTAGAAACAGAAACTACTCCAAGACCTGGAGATTAAATAATATGCTATTGAATGATACATGGATAACAGAAGACATTAGGGGGGAAATTAAAAGATTCTTACAGGTCAACAAGAACAAAGAGACAACATATCAATATCTCTGGGATACTATGAAAGCAGTGCTAAGAGGAAAATTCATTGCATGGAGTGCATTTAATAAAAGAATGAAAAGTCAACAAATTAATGACCTCACATTACAGCTCAAAGCCCTGGAAAAAGAGGAACAGATCATCACCAAAATAGTAGAAGACAGGAAATAATCAAAATCAGAGCTGAAATCAATGAAATTGAAACAAAAGAAACAATTCAAAAAATTGACCAAACAAAAAGTTGGTTTTTGGAAAAATAAACAAAATTGATAAACCCTTAGCCACGCTAATGAAGAGAAGGAGAGAGAAACTCCAAATTACTAAAATTCGTGATGGGAATGGAAATATTATAACAGACACAATTGAAATACAAAACATAATAAGAAGCTACTTTGAAAATTTATACTCCAACAAAATAGAAAACCTGGAAGACATCAACAGGTTCCTAGAGGCATATGAGCCACCCAAACTGAATCTGGAGGACATACACAACTTAAATAGATCAATTTCAAGCAATGAAATAGAGGAAGTCATCAAAAGCCTACCAACAAAGAAAAGTCCGGGACCAGATGGATTCACAGCCGAGTTCTACAAGACCTTCAAAGAAGAGCTCATTCCAATACTCCTCAAAGTATTTCACGAAATAGAGGAGGAGGGAACCCTTCCAAACTCATTCTATGAAGCTAATATCACCCTGATACCAACACCAGAGAAGGACACATCAAGGAAAGAAAATTTCAGACCCATATCTCTAATGAACATAGATGCAAAAATTCTTAACAAAATTTTAGCGAATCGCATACAAAAGCATATTAAAAAGATAGTGCACCATGATCAAGTGGGTTTCATCCCAGGGATGCAAGGTTGGTTCAACACCCAGAAATCAATACATGTAATTCACCACATCAACAGATTTAAAGTCAAGAACCACATGATTATTTCAATAGATGAAGAGAAAGCATTTGATAAAATACAGCACCCATTAATGCTCAAAACACTAGAAAAGATAGGGATAGTGGGGACATTCTTTAACATTGTAAAGGCTATCTATGCTAAGCCCATAGCTAACATCATTCTAAATGGAGAAAAATTGAAAACATTCCCCCTGAGAACTGGAACAAGGCAGGGATGCCCTCTTTCGCCACTACTATTAGACATTGTTCTTGAAATTCTAGCCAGAGCAATTAGACAGACCAAAGAAATTAGAGGAATACGAATAGGAAAAGAAGAGATCAAACTATCCCTATTTGCTGATGACATGATTCTCTATTTAGAATACCCTATGTATTCCATGAGAAAACTTCTGGAACTCATAAATGAATTCAGTAAAGTAGCAGGATATAATATTAATGCTCATAAATCTAATGCATTTTTATTTGTATGTGATGCATCCTCTGAGAGAGAAATTAGGAAAACTACCCCATTCACATTAACCTCAAAAAAAATAAAATACTTGGGAATCAATCTAACAAAAGAAGTGAAAGACCTCTACACTGAGAACTACAGAACACTAAAGAAAGAAGTTAAAGAGCATCTGAGAAGATGGAAAGATCTCCCATGTTCTTGGATAGGCAGAATTAATATTGTCAAAATGGCCATACTTCCAAAAATGCTATACAAATTCAATGCAATTCCAATTAAAATCCCAGTGACGGACCTCATAGAAATAGAGCAAGCAATCATGAAATTCATTTGGAGGAATAAGAGACCCAGAATTGCTAAAGCAATCCTTAGCAAGAAGAGCGAAGCAGGGGGTTTCACAATGCCAGACCTTCAACTATACTAAACAGCAATAGTAACAAAAACAGCATGGTATTGGTACCAAAATAGACAGGTAGATCAATGGTACAGAATAGAGGACACAGAGACAAACCCACATAAATACAGGTTTTTCATATTTGATAAGGGAGCCAAAAACATGCAATGGAGAAAAGACAGCCTCTTCAACAAATGGTGCTGGGAAAACTGGAAATCCACATGCAGCAAAATGAAACTAAACCCATATCTCTCACCCTGTACAAAACTCAACTCAAAGTGGATCAAGGGCCTAGAAATCATACCAGAGACTCTGCACCTAATCAAGAGAAAACAGGTCCAAATCTTCATCATGTTGGCCTAGGACCAGATTTCCTTAACATGACTCCCAAAGCACAAGAAATAAAAGCATGAATCAATGATTGGGATAGAGTCAAACTAAAAAGCTTTTTCTCAGCAAAGGAAACAATCAGCAATGTGAAGAGAGAGCCTTCAGAGTGGGAGAAAATCTTTGCCACACACACTTCAGATAGAGCACTAATCTCCAGAATCTACCAAGTACTCAAAAATCTTTACACCAAGAACACTAATAACCCAATCAATAAATGGGCCAAGGAAATGAACAGACACTTTACAGAGGAAGATCTACAAGCAATCAACAGATTTATGAAAAAATGTTCAACATCACTCGTTATAAGAGAAATGCAAATCAAAACCACCTTAAGATTTTATCTTACCCCAATTAGAATGTCTTTTATTAAGAACACAGGCAACAACAGGTGTTGGCGAGGATGTGGGGAAAAGGGTACACTCATACATTGCTGGTGCGAATGCAAGTTGGTGCAGCCACTCTGGAAAGCAGTGTGGAGATTCCTTAGAAATCTTGGAATGGATCCACCATTTGACCCTG
>JAJEJO010003599.1:48661-78985 GCA_020662805.1 Glaucomys volans | reverse complement strand
GAAGGAAGGAAGGAAGGAAGGAAGGAAGGAAGGAAGGAAGGAAGGAAAGAAAGAAAGAAAGAAAGAAAGAAAGAAAGAAAGAAAGAAAGAAAAATTCTTACAAAAGAAAAGAAAAATAACCTCTTTCATAAATTAAAAAAAATAAAATCGTCGTATTTGTTAAGACTACCTGAAGGCATGGAGGGTTCACTAGAAATGATAACTTATGATGAATCTGAATGAAAGAACAGAAGCGTGAGTACAGACTCCGTAATGAATGTTCTCTTCTGAATCTGAGGGGTCTGCTGTCCTTGTAAACACATTAGAACTCCTTTGATTTTTGACTCCTTTTGAAATTTAGTTTCAGCTTAATAGTACAAAAGACCGCATCTATTTTATCTGGAAAGCACAGAGTATTTTCTATTATATGAAGCGTTGTCTTTGTAGAGATGTCGCCACTTCAACTGTGTGTGCTCTGGTGCAGTAAGCAAGAGTACCTCTCTGAAAGACCTGATCCAAGGAAGTTTAAATTTACTAATATTAAACCATGCCGTCAACTTACATTTCTCTAAGATTTATTGAAGATGCCTTGTTAGAAGTGGAAGTATTCTCTTTTTTTAACATTGATACAATATATTCCATAAAACAATATTATATATAAGGTTTTCTGTTAAATGTGGGGCATTTTTTGGTTATTCACATTAAAGGAAAAAAACCTGCAAAACTTTATACCATTCATTCGTCCTTTTCATATGAAACAGTCCTTCAGGACACTGTATGTTGATTCATATGATTGGTATTAGGTAGTTCTTACACTTTCCTACAAGTTCCAAGGTCAATCCTATAAGCATACTTCTTTCTCCAAAACATGAGAAAGGAGAGGTTCATTTTGGCCTTATTAAAAATGAGGTTACATGGTTTAGTTTGGATATATTAATTACTTGCCCTTTATTACCACCTCTTCTGAACTCCTCAGTTTCTCAGTAATTTATGAAGACCCTAAAACACTTTACATGTTCAGAACTAACAATCTGGGTAATTTGAGAATTAATATGCTACAACCTATGATGGAGCAGGGTCATCAGTCCATTAGCATTTTCTGTGGGATGTCTCCATTTTCATAAAAAAGGATGAGAAAAATCTCCAGATTCATCTGAGTAGACAAGACAGTCATCAGTTATGCTCAGTGTTACCCTCCTACTGAACTAGGTGTAATATGCTTTGGAGGAACTTTATTGCCTGTTCACAGAAGATAGAGTGAAAGATGTTTCTTCAGACAAATGAAGGGTATTTTTATATTATTATTACTATTATTATTTTTGTTCTGGGGATTGAATCTAGGAGTGCTCTATCACTGAGCTGCATCTTCAGCCTTTTTTATTTTTTTATTTTGAGACAGGGTCTAGCTAAGTTGCTGAGGCTGGCCTCCAGCTTGCAATCTTCCTGGCACAGCCACCCAAGTGGCTGGAATTATAGGTGCTACCATTCTCAGCTTGAAGGTCATTTTATTTATTTATTTTTTACTTCTTTTTAAAAAAATTTTTTAAAAAATTTTTTACAGACTTCATTTTGATTCATTGTACACATATGGGGTACAAATTTTAATTTCTATGGTTGTGCATGATGTATATTCATACCATTCATGTTAATCATACATGTACATAGAGTAATGATGTCTGTCTCATTCCACCATTTTTCATACTCCTACCCCCTCCCCTTCTCATTTCCCTCTTCATAATCTAAAGTTTCTCCATTCTTCTCTAACCCGGACCACCCAACTCAATTCTATATCATCATCCACTTATCAGGGAAAACATTCGGCCTTTGCTTTTTGGGAATTGGTTTATTTCACTTAGCATGATAAAAATTCACAATAGCTAGACTGTGGAACCAAACTAGATGCCCTTCAACAGATGAATAGATAAAGAAACTGTGGTATATATACACAATGGAATACTACTCATCCATAAAGAAGAATAATATGGCATTTGCAGATAAATGGATGGAATTGGAGATTATCATGCTAAGTGAAATAAACCAATCTCAAAAAACAAAGAATGTTTTCCCTGATAAATGGATGATGATTTAAAGTCATTTTAAATGCCAAGACATTACTTAGGATATCTATAATGGTTCAAAAAGTGATAGACTTTATTATTAATGGCCTATGTGTTTTGCTGGAAAGAGAGAGAGGTTATTTACATATTTGATGAAGTTTCTATATGAATCATTGACATAATTTTATAGAAACCCTTTTTTGCATGTTCTCAATTAGCCATGCTCTTCTTCAGGTTTAATTCCAGTTCAGCCTATCCCACTTGCAAATACTGCTCTCATCTTCTGTTTATTCTTTATTTCTGCCCAGTTTCTGATTTAATGACTTCATTTAACCTGCTCATTTGTATCCTGTTGGTTTTTTATTTCTTCCTGTGGCTGGGAAAATTTGGTTAAATATTGGGTATCTAAGCCTCATTTGGCCTTAAGATTCTTTCATATGTTCTTGCACAGACTATCTCAATGATGGCTACTATTTCTGAGTAACAACTTCCTTTACTAATGTTGACTCTTCTTTATTGCAACAACAATAGGAAGTGCAAATTCCATGCATTGTTCTCTATCTTTAAGAATTGTCTAAAAATTCCCAAAGTTTTAAATTAAATTAATAGTGAACTCTGTGTGATCTAGAAAATCATGCTAAACCATTTATGTGTAGGGAGGTGTTTCTATAGCATCTACATGTTCACTCTTTTATCATTTGTATGGAGGAATTTGTTATATATGCAAATCAATGTAAATGCAAATCAATTTGTTTATACAAATGAAGTGTCTGGGTTGAAATCCAGTAAATAAAATAGAACTATACATTCATGATTGGAAGATTTTTACACAACTCCTTGAAGAATTGTTCAGTAGCTAATTACTTCTGCCTTCTCTGCCAAAAAGACTAATATTTGGACTAAAAATGAAAAAGCAAACCTTGATAAGCGAAGAGGGATTTCTGTAGGAAGTAGCTGTGTATCACCCTACAGGAAAAGTCAGTTGGATTAAAATAATCACTAAAGGAATTTCCTTGGCAGAGAATAAGCAGCCCGACCTTGGGGAAAACATTTCTCTATCTCTCTGTGTCTCTCTCTCTGTGTCTCTCTCTCTCTCTCTCGTTACTTTTTTTCCCCTTATCTCTTTGACTATGCAGATTCCCTCCTTAGAAATATACCCAGTTCCAAGAACATGCCTCCTATGGGTGTTGTCATCTATTGAAATCAATTTCTTTGGTTCAACTACATTCCATTGTTTTTTTTTTCCAGCTTCTATTACAAACAATTCTCCGAAACTCACACAAAAGGTGGTCTTTATTTGGCACAACTATATTCTCTCTCTTGGGTCTGCTCACTAGTCTTTGCAGGATGCAGTCATTGCCTGTTTTTCTAGTGGATCAGAGTCTTATCTGTGGCACTCTTGGCTTGGTCCCAAATTCAGATTTCCATTCCAAAAATGCCTTTCTTATCACTATTGAAGACTAAGATGGATAAAGAGATTATGAGTTTTAGCACTCAATCAAGACTTTTGCTAAGAAACTGATTAAACTACAAATTGAATCATAAAATGATTGCCAGTGTCATTTCTCAAAAAATTGTGTAGTAGGCTGTTTGTTACATCAAAGATGCCCAATGAACCAATCCATGTTATATCCTCACCCTTGAGTGGTCTTCTCCGACACTGACTTTATGGACACTGGATAAGTGACAGTGAGTTCAGGTGTGCCTTGTGAAAAATAGCACTAATGCCATGTGAGAAAACCTGACATGTCCTCTTAGGGAGGACAAGTGGAGAAGAACTGAGACTTTCCCCCAGCCCACAGCACCAATGAACTGCTGGACATTTGAGATGTCTCATTGGACCATTTAGGCCTCCTCAGCCAAGTAAGCATACATAGCAAGATTCCAAATACCATCCTACTGAGTCACCAAATTGTGAATTTTTGTTTTAAATAATTGAGCTTTATGGTGTTTGTTACACAGCAAAAAATTATGATGGACAAAAGATATTATGTTTAAAAAGTGAGCACATGGATATTTCACAAAATATATTTGTCTTGATGGTTTTACAAACTATGTTTTACCAAGTATTATTAGACCAAATTATTTGGGCATTGATGAGAAAGTGGCCTTTCTCACCATTTCATTGCTTCTTTGTTTCAATTATCCTACAAAGCGGGATGTTGCTTTCAACAGTATGTCTGAGGTATTTTATAAGGACCCTCAGGCTATTTTCACATAAGGTAGAGAAATATGGACAGGCTAATGAGAATCATAAGGTTCATTGCTCTCCAGCCAAATACTTTTACTTAACTATGTGTTTTTAGTAATTGAGGACAACTTGATCTGATGTTTATTCTGCTATGAGATGTAAAGTTCTTCCTATAGAAGTTCTTATGATTCTTCCTTTTTTACTTTTAAAACTATCAATATAGGAGAAGACACAGCATGTGTACATAGAAAACACACAGACATTATAACAGGAAAATAGTAAATATTATGTTTGAGAGTATTATAACTCTAACATATTGACACAGGTTGGAATAATGATCTATGATTAAATTCAGCATGACAAAATCTAGTGGAAGATGGAACATGCAAAATTCTGCAGTACTTTATGAAATGTTGCTTATTTGCATGTATATTTTTAAAGAGTATTAGTTTTAATCAACAGTGGGATATTTATGAGTTGGAGTTGTTACAGTTTCCAACCAGCTAATCTGACATAAATGTATAAGTTTAGATGAAGGATTGTGTTTCTGTTCTGCCCTGCATATGCCAGATAGCATCCAAATTTGTGAAGCTTATGAATGTTTATGTTAAATATCTATGAATTAGCAATAGTTTAAAATAAAGAAAAGTTACATTTGAAAATTCTGTAAATCCAAAAATTCATTGTTGGGTTTATAAAGGTATTGAATTGCCTATCAGTACTCACTGTTGGATTTATAAAGGTATAAGATGAAAGATAATATCCATCTGATGGAATCACCTGTCATTTTCAGTAGGCAAAATTATTAATTTACATTTATTACATTTCAATGAAATGTTATACACTTTTAAAGAGACAAGCTTAGGTTAAGCAAGGAAATTAATTTAAGATTATTGTTGCTTCCATAAACAAGTAGTTTGGTGAGTTGGTTTATAGACCACGTTATAAGATAAAGTGCACCAGGTGATTTGTACTCTGAGACTAAACTGAAATAATAATGAGTGTAATATAAGGAATGACGTTCTTTCTTTTGCAGCTGTCTCAGGACATTGTTTAGTCTCTTGAGAAATATTGAGTTGCTTGGACCTGAAGAGATTCATGAATCAGAAAGGATGTGGGCTCCTTAAATGTTCAAAATTCCTTCAAACCTTAGAGATTGCAGTTGGTGATGGCTATCATTATCTCACAAGAGTAAAATTAACTCCTTTTAAGAGACATAGATTAGTCCCTCTGCATTATCCCCAGACACGCATTACCCCAAGTGCCTGGAGAAATGTTTAGCAATCCACCCAGAATTACTATCAGGGAGACTGAGAGAAAACATTTTTATGTTTTGGGAGAGCACTAGAACTGAGGAAAATGTGGCAGAGCTCATAGCTTATTTTGCCTCTGCGGCTCTAGGAGCTTAGATCATAGCTGTCATCACACAGCATGTTCATCATAGCCATGGCAGTTCAGAGAAACAGGAAGCCTTTTACTCTGAAACTGAGTCAACAACAATTTCAGGTCAAGGCCTACAACATCAGGCTATCAGTTTTATTTTTATGATTTGTATTCTTTTCTTTTTGTTATAGAGCAATGTTGTTAAATAAAAGTTATTGATATCAGATCAAGGTCTCCGATAACAACAAAATCCCCATCACTGAATCCCATTGTTCTGTTAAGTATGCTCCAAGAAAATTATCTTGCTATGATCCCTCATATTAGAATGCATAAATTACACATATACATTGTTAGATCACGTTTTGAACTATACCAGTTTTAATTTTTACCTGGTTCTACAGCATATTTCCCTCATGGTTGGTGAATATTGTAATTTAATGATTCAAATAAACTGTTCTGCAGAGGTATTTAAACTCAAAAATTGTATAACTACTCTGAGTATCTGAATCTTAAAGGGATCCCCTTTACCTTGTTCTATTTTGTTGAGTGCTGACATTCAGAAGTTGATTTACACTTTATCTTCAGGAAGTGTCAAGATTACAACATGCATTTAATTGTTTCTAAAGCATTGTCCATTTAATTATATCCATAGACTTTTCCCAAGTTCTTTTCTATGTATATTTGGAACGTTTCTCAATTAGGAGGACAATTTCTATTTCTTTCCAATTATTGAAGCATTTAATTGTCTATGGGCATTCTTATTTTACTCCCTGCAACAAATTTAGTTCAAAGTGAAGAGGTGCTTGAATTGGCATTTTGGAGGTTATCAGATGTCCCCCAAGAGGAAAACATTTAAAAAATAGCTGTTAGCATGAAAGCATCAGAAGATAAACTGAAGAAAATATATTGGTTCAGTAATAGTTTCTTGAAACATGCTCATATGAGTATAAAAATTTTGTTTGCAGAGAATATCCCAAGTCTAAGGATATAGATTCTTTCCTAAGATGAAAATTTTGGGCTTACCCACACTTTGGATGGTGTTTAATTAATTGATTTAGAGGTTCATTGGACAGAATCAGGTAGATAACAAGAATTATTGTCCTGGAGGAAGAATGGAAATGCTTGCTAACTCTACTCTTAATCCCTGTTGGAATCCCTGTGTTATGGGGAGAGCAATAACTAATTTGAGTAGTTTTTAGACTAAGCCAATGGGGCTTAATTATTGATAGATTATATGGTTGTTAAATATTGCTCTTAACATATTGTATATGCATTAACAATCACTTAATAATTATTTTGCTAGACTTCTAATGCAAGGGCTCACAGTGTATATAATAAGGTTGTGAATAATTGATAGAAAAAGACCTATGTTACTTGGAAAAAAATTCAAACTACATCATTCAGAGACAGACTTGAGGTCCTTTCCTATACTAGGAAAAATAACCTGGAAAGCATACTTGAACTGCTCTAGATTACACCAACTTTATGTCAAATTAGTGTCCACATCCACCCACTAAGAAGGATTAAGAAGCTGAAACTCTCCCTTTACTCCCAGAAGGATGCCATTGCTCCATTTTGTCTCATTACCACTACTGATATGGAATCCCATATTAAGAAAGATAATACTCTGAATTAAGAATTTAAAAGGTTCTGATAAATATAAACTGTATCTCAGAAGACATAAGATGTTAATTGGAATATCTGAACATTGCTGGACATTTTTCAAAACATAACATACTCCCATTGGCACCACCTGTCATTGTAAGGAGTGATTCTCGATTTTAAGTTGAGGAGTATGAGTGGATCACCAATCCCACTGAGGCACCCACTCTGGGTGGGAATCCCTATATTCAAGCTGTGTTGGTAATGTGAACCATGACTAACACCTCAGCAATAGTTATTTTTGATGCAATTTGTCTGTTAAGCAAGGTAAGAAAATGTGATTCTTGCCAGTTAAGCATACATTAGATAATGTAATGCTAGTGACTGTAATGAACACACCTGGAAGTGTATAAGGGAAGCATATTTCTTATTTACCTAAAGTCCAACATTGGTGGTCTGCATGACAAATGGTTTTCATCCAAGGAGTGTTCCTGGTACTCTGCCTCCTTTTATCTTGTTATTCTATCTTGATCTTGTAGATCATTGTGCTTGTTTGCATCAAGCCAACAAAAAAGGGAAAAGCCCAGAAAATCACATGGGAAAGTGTTTTTATGGGCAAGACCTGGAAGTAACACACATCATTTCTATTCACATCATTGGCTAGAAATGAAGCCCTCACAGCCCTTCAAATGCAAAGCAGGCTGGGAACTGTAGTCTAGCAGTGTGCTCAGAAAAACAATGAAATAGAATTGAAGGACTGCTAGCAGGTTTTGCCTTGGACAATAGCATGAATGTTGTGCCTCAACCGCTCAACATCTAATGAGCAGAGGTGCAAAGGGAAGAGAAATAAAATAGGAATAAATACAGATTTTTGTAGTTCAAATTTATTGCACACAATTCCCAGGCTTGTGTTTTTGTATAAATGAAAAAAGGTATTGCATTTAGGTTTTGCACTCTGTTCTTGAATTTATGCTCTTGTTCTGCTTACCATCATCTCTATCTTTGCAAAGATACATTTTTTAATCTCTAAAGACTTTCGGTTCTTAATGGGTAAGTGGACATCACATAACCTGAGGGCATATTTAATGTAATGTTGATATAATATTAGAGAGGCAAGAGAAAAAGTTGAGTCCTTAGGGAGTGTGGGGAAAGGTACTGTGAGTCACAGAGAAGCAATCTCCGCTTGAGAAATTTATATTACAGTGTATCCACTTACCATGCATCATAACACATTAGCTCCTACAACCTGCACTTGAAGTTGAGAAATGGCTGTGGTACAGGAGAAATATCCACATATACTTGCTCTACCTTATTTCTGAAATGCTTTGGGAAGTCACTTCACCTATCGGTATTTCCTTTCTCTGTAAAATAAGACAGACTAGATAACAAGTCTTCATTTTTTCCTTTGTCCATATTTCCATTTATAGTCCTACATAAATACTTCTTTGTGGAACCTGTTACTAAATAGAGGAGCTCTTAAATGGCCCTGTAAAATTGTATGGTCAATGTGGGGATTTGCAATCCTATTCCCGTCAGAATTAAGTTTACAATCTTGCTGCTTGCATGTGGTGAAAATAAGAGATCAAGACTCTACTACTAATGTTGGAAGTAGAGAAACAGTTTTGGGTATAGTTTCTATTTTTGGGCAAAGTCATGGACAATTCTTTTAAATTTAGAAAGCCAAATGTCATTATTACATCTTTAAATAGACATAAATGTTACATATAAAAAATATTTCCAGTTTCTTTATCCATCCATCTGTTGAAGGGCATCTAGCTTGGTTCCACAATCTAGCTATTGTGAATTGAGCTGCTATAAACATTGATGTGGCTGTGTTACTGTAATATGCTAATCTTAAGCCCTTTGGGTATAAACCAAGGAGTGGGATAACTGGGTCAAAAGGTGGGTCCATTCCAAGTTTTCTGAGGATTCTCCATCCTGCTTTCCAGAGTGGCTGCACCAATGTGCAACTCCACCAGCAATGTAAAAGTGTGCCTTTTTCCTTACGTTCATGCCAACATCTATTATTGTTTGTTTTCTTGATAATAGCTATTCTAATTGGAGTAAGATGAAATCTTAGAGTGGTTTTAATTTGCATTTTTCTAATTACTAGAGGTGTTGAACACTTTTACATATATTTATTAATTGCCTGTATATCTTCTTCTATAAAGTGTCTGTCCAGTTCCTTGGCCTGTTTATATATACGCAAGGGAATATTATTCAGTAATAAAGAAAAATAGTACTATGGTATTTGTGAATAAATGGATGGAATTGGAGAATGTCATGTGAAGTGAAATAAGCTAATCCAAGAAAAACCAAAGGCTGAATGTTTTCCCTGATAAGTGGATGATGATATATAATTGGGTGGGGGTGGTGAGAGAATAATGGAGGAACTTTAGATTACATAGAGGAAAATGAGAAGGAGGAGGGGGCAGAATTCCACCATGAAATTCCACCATGAAATATGGTGGAATAAGACAGACATCATTACCCCATGTATATGTATGATTACATGAATGGTATGAATCTACATTCTGCAATACTATAGAAATGGAAATTTGTACCCCATTTGTGTACAATGCATCAAAATAGAGTCTGTAAAAAATGATAAAAAATAAAAATAATATTTCTACTGCTTAATAATCTGTCATGAATATATGTTCTGTAACCTGGCTGCCTTTCCAAAATAAAGGGTTTCTTTTCTTATGGTATAGTAACTGCTCTAGCTCCTGTCTTGCTGAGCTTCTAACTCTGAGGTCATTAAGTACTGTGCTGGCAGCAAACCTTATTTTATGCAGGCTAGTGGGAAGAATTGGCTCTTGATGTGGGGCAAGTAGGAGTCAGTCCTGAAGATATTTGACTCTCCTTTGAAGTCTTGCCTTAAATGACCTTTTTTATTTGTGCCCATCTTCTCATTCTATGGTTTTCTTTTTGTTTCCTGCTTGCTTTCTTGCTTTCATTCTTTTCTTTCTTCTCCCATGTTTATCCTGTTTTGAAATTATGTTGTGAAGTCCTTCTCATGCTTTGGGAAATGCAGAGTTTACTGGTAGAATGTGCAAAACTTTCTTTATGGTTTATTCATGCAAACTGAGTCAGCAAAGTCACCCACCTCAATCCAGCACTGGCTGTGGGTATTGAGTGAGGCAGAAACACTATTCACATGGCATGTAACACACTGAATTTTAAGTCTGAAATCATTCGGGCTTTCTCCTGAAACAGACCTCCCTAGGAAATCTTATCTACTGCGAAGGAAAGATTGGGTTATATAAGGGTAAACAAACATTGCAAATTTCAGATATTCTGATTCTGCAATGAAATAAAAATGCCAGATCTCAGCGTTATAAACTCCTAACTAGAAAACTTTAGGCATTGGGAATTTTAGGAAGATAAAGCAACAAATATATGAATGTACTTAAGCATTGTGTCCTGCACTATGTGTTCTGCATTAATAAAAGTAAGATTTTAATAAATGTCCATGAAGTAAGTGGATACCAATATTACTGTTTAAAAAATTCTAATAATACAATTTTAATTAATGATAAAGGGATCAGGAAAGGTTTTTGAAGTTGATGCATTAGAAAAAATTATGTATTAAGAATTTAGAAACATCAGCATTCTAAGGAGTTTTGAGATCACTTTATTTATTTTGTTGATGAAGAAAGACATAGAAAGGTGAAGTGACTCTTGCCCAAGTTTACATGTGAGTCACATATATAGAAGTTTGACAGGTCTCTTGACTCTCATTACAATAGTGTTTAATATTAAATGCAGCTCTAGCAGTAGAAAATTATTTTAAAGCTGATGTTCAATTTTGCAAACAAAAAAATGACATATTTTCCAATAGTCACAAAAACGTACTAACTGAAAAGACAAGGAATTTACCTTTCCTTCTGATAATTGAATGAGAAAAAATTTGAAAAAGAAAGACATGTTGAAACAACCAAATGCTGAACTATAATTATTCACTATAGTTTCACATGAAAACTTATGAACTGAAACTTAAAAGGAGAAGGAAGATTAACTGAAAATTATCAGAGCGAAAAATTAATAATATTGGCAGGACTGTTATTGTAAAAGTAAAGCCAAACAAAGAAAGTAAGATGACAGGAGATTTCCTCACTACATTACTCAAAGACACAATCTCATAATGGCATTAAGGAGATGTGGAAAGATACAACATCTTCTGAAAGTACCTAGAGGCATCTGCTTCTGTGGATGCATAAGAACATACACATGTCAGAGGAAAATGCTTTGGACTTTGGCAGTGTCCTTATTACAGAGATTAGTTGTAATGGGCATGTTCATGGGTAACTCTTCACCTAAACTAAACTGAGAATGAGACAAATTAAGTGAATGGTTTTTACCCCTGAGTTGAGGGGAAATATGAAAGATGAAAAGAAGGTTGGACTTTCAGATTTATACACCTAAAACTCTTGGCTCCTTCTGATATGTTGATTAAAATAACCAATGTGTATGGTAAATTGCCACACCCACCACTATTCCCCTCATGCTTGACATGGTTCCACTGGGAATACTGAAGATTCTTGCAGGGTCTAATCTTCTGGGATATGTGGACGTGGCATGCTCCTTCTTGTTTTTGTGTTATTTCTTATTGTATGTTTACATTTAAAGATTTCAGTAAAAAATCAGACATTAAGTGATTTGGAACATAAAAGTTACACCACTCAAGCCTTCATTGATTTCATATGTAGTATTATTTTAAGTAACAGAAAAAATGTTGTGGGTCAGATCAACAAGAGTTATTGTCCACTGCTCTCAGTTAGCTTAACGCAGCCAGACTGCCTGGCTGATTTAGCCCAAAGCAGGATGTGCCCCCCTCTTAGTGAAACTGTTTTCACAGTTCAAGAACCACACCTGGATTACATCGGAAACTATGACCTTCCCTAGAGAATAGCCTTTAAAGCCCCTAGATATAGGTCTTCCTTTCCTTTAGAAGTTATAATAGGAAATAAGAAGTGCTTTTCTTGGAGGTCGTTTAGCTAATTAACAAAAAGAAGTTCCACTTAATATACAGTAGATAGATCAAAGGACACTGTGCTGTCTTTGAGAGAGATGCCAAGTATGCCTGATTGATATGGCTGTTATTCTTGACTCAACTTTAAACCATGATGTGCTAAAACCTATATAACTTATGAGAATGGCCTCTACTCTTATCATTACTAGTAAGACAAAACCAGAACCAATTAAAGGTTTTTGTGATGTTTTTCTTAGAGGAATAGGAGACGTTATCTTATTTTGATTATACTTATGCTCATTAGATTTGCTCAGAGCTTGCAACGTTTTCCCTTTCATGTAAGCTCAAGAGATTGTACTTAAGGTGAATGAAAATAGTTAAATTGTGTATGAAAGAGGAAAGTAGGAACTGAGATGTGAAACTTAGAACTAAGTCATGAAACAGTAAAGTTACAACTAAGCCTCAGATCTTCAAGTCTGTGTCGCTTTATTCTCGTCGCCAATGCCTTCCCCTCACCCAGCTGTGCCACAACCCCTGCTAAGGCTGGACCATGGCAGTAAATGAAGTTGTTTGAAGTTCATCATGGTATGATTATAGAATACTAATCAAATGAAATAAAAAAGTGATGAAAGCATTGTCACAGCATGCATTTGTTTTGTTTTCCAGAGAACATTGAGGAATGATATATAAGGTACAGTATTATTATCACTAAAATGTACATATTGAACCTGTGTAGTGTGTTAGGCTGCTTAACTATTTCTATTCCAGTAGACAGACACCAAAGTAGACATGGATATTTTAACAAGAAAAAATTCTATATCTGCAAACTCTATAATAAAATTAATCTGAGATTAGGTCATAGACATGAAAATGAAATGTGTTTTCAAAATTCATATTTTGTCTTATTTTTTAAAAGAAGATATAACTCTTACCCACTCTGAATCTTAATATGATGCACATTACCTTAGAATGCAAAAATCTGGAGGGACATCAAACAAGTAACAATTCTATGTATTGATTTCAGAAAACCACTTAATCATTGCTTCTTTAGTTATAACATATTTCTGTTAAGGGTAAATAACTACATTAGAAAATGTGGTACTTAAAGCCCTAGTAGGTTGTTCTTAAATGAGAGGTAGTGTGGGCAAGGCAAATGATGATAATTTTCACTTAATGACATGTTTTCTTCGATCTTCTGAATACTGAAAAATACCCTAATTACTCCTAAGGGAAGAATCCATTAATTAAAAGCAGAAGTTGGTGAGTATGTTTCATTAATTAATTTGTAAAACAAACTATTGGTGATACTCTATGCTTTAGCTAACTGCGGGTTTATCTAAGATTTGAAATTCATAAGTGAAATAAGAGCAGAAATGTCACATTTCAATACCTAAGTTTGAAACAAAAATGATACTATCTTTGTTTCAAACAGAGTAAGCCTGATTGGGTAACTTAATGAAAAGTTGGTCTGCTAATTAAGTTATGTATTTTACATGTTTGGCAAACTGAATGTACTAAATTTATGCCTCCACGTCTGTGGTATTGATATATTTAAAATGTTTGAAGCAATTAAAAATTTCCTTAGAATGTGACATGGGTTACGAAGACATACTAAAAGTAATAAATCTTGTGGTTTTCCAAATTCCCTTATGTTTATTGACTTTAGTTTATTTTTAAAATTGATTTATTAAAATACAGTTAAAATGAAAAATCGTACATATTTAATGTATATAACTCGCTGAATTCAAATATAGTCATCCTGTGAAGCCATCACTATAAGCAGTGTCATAGACACACCCTTCATCTTGAAAAGGTTCCTCTTTATTGCTTATATACTTACTTTTTTGTGGTGAAAATATTTGGGACAAAATCTACTCTTTCACCAGATTTCCAAGTTTGCAATATAGGAATGGTAACTGTAGGAACTGTGCTGTACAGTTGTTCTCTAGGACTTATTTTGCAAAACTGCAACTGTTTATGTACCCTTTGACCAACATCTTCCTATTCCCTGACCTTAGCTTCCAGAAACCAATATTTTACTCCTGGATGCTATGAGTTTAACTCTTAAGAGTTCTTAGATAAGTGGGATAATGTAGTATTTATACTTCTGTGTGTTGGGTTTATTTCACTTAGAATAATCTCTTCCAGGTTCATCCATGTTGTCATAAATGGCAGAGTTTCATTCTTTTTAAGGTTGAGTAACATTAGTTTATATTACTACATAAAATTACTACAAAGTTAGTGACTTGAAATAACACCCACCTGCTACCTTGAATTTTCCATGGATCATAGTTTAGCTGGGTACCCTACTCAGAATCTTACAAAGCTACCATTAAGATTTTAACTCATCAGGGTTGAAAACTCATCTGAGGTTCATCAGTGGTCCTCTTCTAAACTCAGTAGTTGTTGGCAGAACTAATTTCCTTGTGCATGCATGAGGGCAGGTTCTGCTTTCTGCTACCTGTAGAACAGAACAAGGTTCAGCTCCTACACACTGTCCTCAGGACCTTGCCATGTGGTGCCCATTTCTCAAAATATGGCAGCTTATTTTTTATGCTTTTCTTTTTTTATTTGTTGTTTTTAGATATACATGACAGTAGAGTGCATTTTGACATATTACACATATATGGATTAGAAACTATTCCAGTTAGGATTCCATTCTTGTGGTTGTACATTATGTGGAGTTACAGTGGTCATGTACTCATTTATGAGCAAAGGAAAGTTATGTCTGATTCATTGACAGTAGAATGGTAGCTTACTTTTTGAAAGCTACTAGAGAATCTATTTCTATGAAACAGTTCCTCTTGAAGAGCTTTCTCAGATTGAATAATATAACTCAGAATAATGTCTATTTTTATTAACTTCAAATCAGCATATTTGGTATCTTAATTGCCTTAACCTTTTCCATTTAATTCAATTAGTAGCAGGAGTGAAATCCATCATATCCACAGTCTTGGATATGAGGGGGTAAATAGTGTATACTCCAGGAGATGAGAATATTAGGATTATCTTACAATTCTGCCTATAACATACTTCCCAGAAATTGAGAAAGAAAAAAAATTGTCTCTAATTACTGGTAATAATAAGTTTCCACTTATGGATTATTTTTCCAGTCAGGCGATATCCAATAAAGAAATTAAAGTACAATCTAAATATTAAATATAAACTCTGATGGTTGATCAACATGTGATTTTTAACATGAACTTTAGAGGAGTTCAGGAAACTGAGTGCCACCACTAAAACAAATCTCCTTCCATTTCCATCTGCTCAAATTCTCTGTTTCCATCAATATCTTTTCACTATTTTTTCTGGTTTCATACGTTTTCAGCTGTGTCCAAGTGACTACATTTCTGTTTCTATTGCAGCTGGAAACAGTCAAATGTACTACATTCTTACTGGTGCAATTTGAGAGGAATTGGTATATACCATTTTTAAGTCTGAACCTAATAGTATCAAGAGTGAGTTCCACTTCACTATTTCCTATGATTCCCCCACAGTTTTTAAATCTATTTATTTTCTTCATTTGACAACCATATTGAATCCTATACCCAAATCTATTGAATAATCCCTTTGGCAGCTGATTAAAATTCATGACTGTTCTTTATTGGATCAGAAACTCCTAAGGAATTAACAAAACCCCCTGCAAATTTGCTAACTAATAATCACCTTATATGTATCACCTTGGGTCTGTTCAGAAAAAAGAAAATCAGCACCCAGGCTTTTTTTCATTAATTTTTAAAATTTATTCTAATTAGTTGTACATGTTAGTTGAGTGCATTTATACATTTTGATAGATCATATATAAATGGAGTGTAACTTCTCATTTTTCTGATTGTACATATTGTAGGATCACATTGGTCATGCAGTCATATATGTACATGAGGTAATGTCTGTTTCACTCTACTATCCTTCCTACCCCCATACCACTTTCCCTCTCTGCACTCACCTCTACTTAATATAAAGTAACTCTGTTCTTCCCTAGCAACTCCCTTTATGGTGAATTAGCATCTGCATATCAGAGAAAACATTCGGCCTTTGTTTTTTGGGTTTGGCTTAATTCGCTTAGCATGATATTCTCCAACTTCAAACATTTATCAGCAAATCATAATTTAATTCTTCTTTAAAGATGTGTAATATTCCATTGTATATATTGAGTATACACACACACACACATATATATATGTGTGTGTGTATATATATATATACACACACACACACCGCATTTTCTTTATCCATTCATCTGTTGAAGGGCACCTAGGTTGGTTCCATAGTTTATCTACTATGAGTTGAGCTGCTATAAACATTGTTGTGGCTGCCTACCACAGTTTAGTATGCTGATTTTAAGTCCTTTGGGTATAAACCAAGGAGTGGGGTAACTGGGTCAAAAGTTGGTTCCATTCCAAGTTTCTGAGGAATCTCCATAATAGTTGTTTTCCATAATAGTTGCACCATTTTGCATTCCCACCAGCAATGTATAAGTGTACCTTTTCCCCCACATCCTAGACAACATTTATTGTTGCTTGTATTCTGAAATAATGGGCCAGTCAGCTTTCTGTTGTGAAAAAATGCCTGTGATAAACAAGTTATTGAGATGAAAGGTTGATTTTGGGTCATCTTTGCAGCACTTTCGGTTCATGATCAGTTGACGCCATTTCTTTGGGAACTGTATCATGGTGAAAGCACTTGTTAGAGGAAACTGTTTACCTCTTGTTACCTGGGAAGTGCAAAGAGAAACAAAGGGTATGGGATCCCAACATTTTCTAGAAAAGCACACCCCCAATTACCTAACTTTCTTCCACTAGTTCCCACCTCTAAAGGCTCCACCACCTCCCAATAACACTACAAGCTGGTGAACAAGCAAGCCTTTAACATGTGGGCCTTTAGGGGAAATTTAATATTCAAAGTACAGTTAATAAGAAATAGCTATCTCCTAGCTTTGGCTATACTTTGAGGGCAGCATCTCAGGAGATACAGAGATATAGGATATAAAATATTTGTTTTCCATGAACCCATAGAGCATATTTACTTCACTAACTTGGGCTCTTACCTAGGGAGTAGTTCATGATAGAAAAGTTATCACCTGTAGCCATTGTTCATTCACTAAATTCTATTTGTATTGAGAAACTTAATGGATTTGGATGGATTTTCTGTGACAGGACTATTTCTCCTCTTCACGGTTTTTCACAAGAATTGGTTGTAAAAAGGCTCAATATTGCTTAGAAGGTAGCTCTCTTAGATTAAACACTCACAATATGGAAATACGTGATTTGGGGAGTTGGTTATTATGTGATTTTGAACTTTCTGGTGAAATTTTTCTGAACTGTAAATGCTGAGAAATTTCTATTATTTCTTTTCAAGAAAGATTTTGAAGAGGTTTGGAAATACCTCCATGCGTATTGGAAGGCAGAAGTTGCACATTTGATGTTTCTGAGGATTCTGCTGGCTGGAGTGTTATAAAGACTTTAAATTTTCTTATTTAATTACATATTTATACCTTTTCAGAACAATTCAGCAGAGCTACCACTATTCAATGAGATGCATCAGAAGGACATCTGTTTTGAACATTTCCATTATTGCTTGGTTCAAAAACTGAAAGGAGAAATTGTAGCATCTCACTCATGGAGGAGCTTTCCTAGTTGCAGTGGTGATCTATGACTTGAGAGGAAACATATAATGTCAGATTCTCCATTCAGTGTGTGACTTCCTGATTATAGGTGATGTGGTTGCTTTGGAGGCCCATTCTCTGCTGAAGCTCTGGAAGTCTTTCCTGAAAGCATAATCTTGTATATGTGTGTGTGTGTGTGTGTGTGTGTGTGTGTGTGTGTGTGTGTGTGCTTTTTTTTTTCAGCCATTCTAGTGATCCAGTGAAGCATTTAACACCCTGTAGTGAATTTGTTATTGCCTGAACCAGCTGGAGTGTGTTCTCTTTGATGTGGAACATTGCTCAGTGGAAGTGGTACTTCCTTATCTAAATCATCCACATTCTTGAGAGAAATAGAGTCACACTACTGTGTAGAAGAGTGGTTTTAATTGATTTCATACTTACCTTCGGGTAGGAGTGGATTGACTCATTATTGATGCTCTCTTTTCTTTCAATGTGAGAAATTTGGAAATGACTTGTTATAATGGAGTCTAAATTATACAAATAGCTAAGCACATTTGTTCTCAAATCTACTTGATGGGAGAGGAATGAATGATTTGTTCTTAAAGTTCAATGCCTATTTAAAAATCTCACTGTTTGCCATTAGAGTATGCATCATTGCCAGTTGTTAAATTTACTATGGATTTTTAAATTTAATGACTATATTATATAAATAATATCTGTAGTTAAAATGTTTAGGTTAAATTGTCCTCTTGCCCATGGTTATTTTTTTTTCTAGTCAAATCTATGTTTTTTTCTTAAATACTTTCTTCCTTTAAAGTTTTTTCCCATAAAATTTGGAAAATTGCTCTAGAATAGAATATCAGTATCTGAGAAATAAAGGTGAATCCAGGTTTCCTTTTATTTTAACAATGTTTGTATCTTCTTTTGTATTCAAAGAATATACCCAGAAAATGGGCTCAATGTAGCATAAGAAACATTTAGTTTTAATATAACAAGAACTTGTCAGAAAACCTATTTCATCATGATACCTACCTTAACATCATGTCATGAACTCAGTACTTTAGTCCTCATAGAATATCCAGTGTCTGAATTTTGATTATATTTTGGATGATTTGTTGAATTTTTTACCTTTCACATTCAATCCTATTTCATTAAATCATATCATGTATCTGCTGACAAATTCCTGTGTGCTTCCCCTTTCATAGCAATCATTACCCTTGTAATCCTTTGTGTAACATCTGCACCTGTTTCTAAACTCTAAGTTCTGTGAAATTCAAACAGTTTTACATCAAATTTGTTTGCGTGTGCGCACGCGCATGCTCTGGGGATTGAACCTAGGGTGTTATACATGCTAAGCATGCACTCTACCTCTAAACTGTAGCCTGAGATCCTGCATCAATTTTATGTGGTATCATTTACTAGCTTCCCACATTAAATGTCTGACTGGAGAGATTGCAAGAAAATACTGAGTGTGTTTGAACATGGAGTGGTAGAATAAATCCTACAGAATTTTAATACATTATCTGCAATTTAGGCAGTTTCAATTCATCTTCTATTCTTTTACAAACAAATAGTAATGCTTATTACATGTTAGGCAAAATTCTAAGTAAAATTCAGTATTTACCAATTTTTATCCTCAAAAAATCCTCTAAGATAAAAACTTTAAAAAATCATTTTGTCGAGGTATGTTTTGCATATAAACAGCCATGTATATGGCTGTTCAATGTATACAGTAGGTCAATGAGTTTGGGGATAAGTAGACATCTATAAAACCATCACTACCTGTAAAGGCCATGAATATATTTATCACCTTCTAAAGTTTCCTCCCAGCCTCTTTACTATTACTATTTCATGTGGCAAGAATAGATCTATCCTCTTAGTAGATATTAAAGCATTTAGTACAATAATGTTAGTTATATGCACTATGCCTTAGAGCTGACCTCTTAGGCATCTTTTGTAATTGATGCAAGATATACTTCAAGCAACACCACCTCATTCTCCCCACTCCAGCCTCTGGCAAGTACCATACTGCTTTCTGCTTCTATGAGTTTGACTATTTTAGGTTGTACATATAAATGAAGTCATATGGTGTTTGTCTTTCTGTGCCTGCGTTATTTCACTTAGCATAATGCCCTCTGGGTCCATCCATGTTGTTTTAAACAGCAGGAGAGCCTTCTTTATTTAAGGCTGAATAGCAATCTATTGAATGTATATACTACAATTTTTTAATCAATTTTTCCATTGACATATTGGCTACTGTGGCTATTGCCTTGGCTATTGTGAATAATTCCAGAATGAATATAGGGGGTAGAGATCACTCTTTGAATACATGTCTAGAAGAAGAAATGTGGGATTATATGAAAGTTATATTTTTAATGTTTTGAAGAATTTTCATACTGTATTTCATAATGGTTTTACTAATTTACATTCTTACCAACAGTTTGTAAGGACTCTAATTTCTTCATATTTTTCACAATGATAATAATCATAGTTTTTGATAAAATTGCTATCCTAACAAGTATAAAGTGATAATCTCCTTATGGAGTACTGATTATTAGTGATGTTGAATACCTTTCACACACCTGCTGGATATTTGAATATATTCTTTCAAATCTCATTTTGCATATAAGATAATTGAAACAAGGAAAAGTTTGCTCAAATTGCCAGGAAGAAAGGGTCTGAGTCAGAATTCAGATCCAGTTAGTCTGAGTCCACAACTCTAAGAGGCAACCTTCTCAATTTTGAGAGTCTTTAATTTTAGGGTACTAAAAATGGGTATCAAAAAACAAAAATTAAAACATATACCATTGATCTCCATTTCGTGAGTTTATGGTAAATAATTACTTCTATGGCACGTGTTATGAACCTGTGATGAACAAATATGCCAAGGAGAATCCATATGAGAGTCCATGAAAATAATAAAAGCCATTTATCAAATTCAGATAATTTATTAGGGTTTTCAAATAGGAGAGAACAAAAGTAGCTGATGATGATTCACTTGGAGAAGTCTTTTGCCTGTAGCTGTATGGTCGGTCTGTTAGCTCTCCTGATTTAATGCTACTCCTCCCTTCTTATTCATATTCTCTCAACTATGAAAATTGAGGTAGGAGGATTCCTTTGTGGAGACCACAATGACAATACTGTAGAGGGGCAATTATAGACTCAAGTTTTCTAAATGGTTTTTACTAGTAAAGAATCCTAAAGTATTAACGTTGACTGAAATGCCCTGTCTCATAAAGCCTTGGCTCAAGAGGATGGGTTTAAGCACATCAGAGATCCTTTAAAGTACAGGATGTCTACCACTGTTTTTTAAGTAGTGTGGCAAATCATTCATCACCTTTAAAAAGTTGTGGAAAAGTTCTGTTTGCTAGAGCATGAATGCAATAGAAAGCCTGCTACACAGTTAAGCTATTATTGTTCTCAGATCATTTAGCTCAATATCTAAAAGCTCAGCCTGGATACAAAACCAAGTTGTCTTTTGTTTTGGGGAGCAGAACTCTGTCCTATTTCTGTCCTTATCTATGTAAGAATTCAGAAATTGCCAACCATAGGGCATTCTTTGCATAGATAAACTTCCTGATTTTTGTCAGTAATTTTGTATTATAAAATCAACCACAATATGCTAAAGTACTCTCTTTACCTCTCTCTCTATTTCTCACTAGGCTTTGAGGTCCTTGAGGACATGGACCACACCATGTTTTTCTAAAGGAACTAGAATACCACCTGTACACAGTAACCATTTGACAAACGTGGGTTCAAAGGTTGACTAAGTAAAGGCTTATGATGTCTACTTCTTGGATTAGTTTTTTATTTCCACTATAGCATATTAACACACACTCAGTGACTTTTTAGAGCAATGTAAAAATTTTATTTTCCTATAGTTCAGTAGATCATAAGTCTAATACAGACCTGGCCAGCTAAAATCAAGTGGTTAATAGGACTATATTCATTTTGGAAATTTGGGGAGAATTAATTTCTTTTACTTTTTTCCAGTTCTTAGAGGCTGCCTACATTTCTTCTGTCTTGAATCCAGTAGTGTAAACTCAGTTTGACCAATGGCTTATAGAAACATCCCCCTTTGATTTTCTTCATCTGCCTCTTTCTTCTACTTGTAAAATCTTTTGCAATTCCATTGATCTCATCAATCTATCTAGGATAATCTTCCTATTATAAGATCGACTGATTTAACAATTTTAATTCTATCTACACCTTAAATTTACTTTGCCATGTAATGTAACATATTTACATGATCTAGGATTTAGGATGTGAGCATCTCTGGAGAGAGGACAATAATCTACCTACCACACATCCCATATTCTCTTCCAAAGTGAGCTACATACTTGATAGTGAAAATAGAATGGAGTATGGAGAAAATGGCTATTTCTGCATCCATTTTTGCTTCCAACCTTTGATATGACTCAGTGAATAACCTTTGCAGATTCTCACTTTATATATTGTGTCTTTCTGTAGTGTAGAAACAGGACAGCTGGAACTCCATATCCCAATTTCCTTTGCAGCTAGTGTTCCACATGTGACTTAAATCTGAGAGTCAGATGCACTGCTAGGAGACTTGAATAAAAACAGGGGAAGGTATCCATCTTTTATATTCACATTGTGTCTGGAAATTCCTACGTCTGAATTCACTGCTTCCATGATTTGGCAGCTTTCTATCAAAGTAGCATTTACACAGTCATGGCAGAGATGAGTGAAGTGCTATGTTCACTGTGTTTTTTGATTTGGAAATTATGGTTTTCTTGGACAGAGAAGAATGCTTCTGAGAGCTTGGTGGTTCCCTGAGAAGCTCCTCTAGTTCTTGCTTTCCATTTGTAAACACGATCGTACTTTGAGATATTGTATATCATTGATTCTAAATACATCTTCCCACTAATAAGTATTATCTTCCACAGTCCTATAAGATTACAATGGAGATAAACATTTTCTGTCACCTAGCAACATCACAGTCATTTTAACATCATAGCACAATGTATTATTCCTATGTCTGCGGTAATGCTGGTTTAAGCAAACCTCCTGTTCTGCTGGCCATGTAAAAGTATAGCACATGCAATTACATACAGCACATCCAGTCTGATAATAAAAATTCCTGATTGTGTTACTGTTTCATGTATTTACTACAGTATGCTATTTATTATTTGTTTTAGAGTATACTCCTCTACTTATTAAAAAAAGAGTTCACTGTCTCACTGCAAAACAGTGGGACACATTATGTCTCATATATTATGTGCTTGCCACAGCTCTTGATTTCTTAAAAATGCCACTTCAAGTGATTGGCCTAAAACATCAAGGTTTGTGTAAGTACACTTTATGATGTTTGCAAAACAATAAAATTGCCCAACATACATTTACAGAATGTATCCCCATCATTCAGGGACATATAGTTGTATGTGAAATGACAATGTGAATGTTGTCGGAAATGTGAATTACTTTTAATTTCTTTCTTGGAATCCCATCTACCAATGGTTTCTGGAATTCAATCCTATCTTACACTATTGTCATTGCTTCAGTTCTAGGTCAACATCTTGTGATATAATGAAATTGTGTATGTGACCTTTCAAATTTTACTCTAAGGCATAGACAAACCTACACTTTTCTGTTTCCCCTTAAAAGCTATGTGTTCTGACCAGCAATGACAAAAATGAGAAAAACAATGCACTGAAACTATATTGCTGCATAGATTGTGTAGGATGCTCTAAAGAAAGCAGATTTATCATAATTAAATTATGCTCCATAAATACTGTCAACCTATCAATTCAATCCTTGAAGAAAAAATTATTCTGATTATTGGACTTTTCCAAAATTGATATTATTAAAAGCTACAATTTATTATATACCAGACATTTCATTAGGTTTTCTGAATCTCATTGCCTTTTATCTACTTCTTAGCATTGTATATAAAATATTGAGATAAAGGGAGCAGTCATAATGTTGGAATGTTGGGAAATAACAATTTATCTTTACTTCAAATTTCAATCTTAAATCATCTATTCAACTTAGAAACTACAGTATTTGAATTAAGAAAATAAATTATGACATAAACATTTATCCCTGTTTTATCAATGAAGGTACAGTTGTAGTTTGCCTGTGTACATCTAAAAGTCAAACATTAAGGACAAGTTGACATTGGTGAACTGATAAAACCCTTCACATTCCTGATCTTAAGAAATTCCATTTGGATAGAAATGCCTCCTTGACTCTTATTCTAAACTGTATCTTAAACTTTTCTTAATGATTTGCTTATACTATGCTTATCAAGCTTTGTGAGTGGATGCAGATCTAGGTGGGATGGGATGTATTACTGATGGGACATCTATAATCAGGTGGACTCTGAAGATTTTCTTATTGGAAAAGAATTTCAGTGATAACATACTTGTTTGTCTCTTTTCTCATGAAGGTTGGGGTAAAAAATTTCAGTTTTATGATCTCTTAAGCAGAGCTCAAAAGTTTTTTATTTCTGTGAAAAAAGAATTCATACATGGAAAACTGAAGGAGAAAATAATCATTGAATACAAAATTGCCTAATTATTACCTCTTCTAATCAGGGTCCTTTAACTCATCTGCATAAGTTTCATTACTATTATATCTGAATCACTAACATGATGAATCAGAATGAACCTGGCTTTCTAACTTATTCTACATATTTAGGGTGAATATGCTTTATCATTTCAAATATTTATGACAATGAATTTCTGGCCATTTCAGCAAAATCATACATGGCCTTTGCCTTTATTAGATCACTTTTGTTTTTTAACCTGACACCAGGCCTCAATTTTTGCTAAGATTTACTTTAAACAGGAGTACAGATAAAAGTTAATTTGTAATTGCATTTTTATTCTAAACATAAGTTTGAATGTTCTCTAATGGATTTTTATTCCAGTTTTTAAATTCTTTTTATTGTATCATTATTCCAACATTGGTTGCTGGTATGTTGTTGAAGAGAGGTGGCCAAAGAGGGCATCTGCCTCATTCATAATCTTAAAGATAAAGTGTTCAGCTTCCTGCCAATGAGTATCATGTTAGCTGAGGACTTTGGATATATGGTCTTTATTTTTTTTGTGATAACATTTCACATTCAGAGATTGAATACCATGGTTCACAAGTTGAATATATTAAATAATACTGAAATTTGTAGCAAATAATACACAAAATGATTTTCAAAGCTTATGTCTATGTCCTTAAATGTTTCTTGGTATTCCACATACAACAGAAAAGTGTTGGATTCCTACATATGTTAGGCAATGTGGTAGATCTGCTGAAAAGGATGACTCAGCAGAGACCAAATGACATCATGATTTTAGGACAGCATGTATTTTATTGAAAATACTCAGAAAAGATGAAATCAATTAGTATGTATTCTCATTTCATCCAGGATTAGTGTATTTCCTGTCAGCAACTAGTAAGAGTGCTTCATGTAGGCATTGATGCCCAGTGTTTCATTATGTTTAAATAAAATCTCAGTCTGGCTTTCCTCTGCTGACACCAAGTGAGATATGACTTGCTAGTTATGTCTACAACAACATGATATACTTGTTTGGCAGACATTTTAAATCTATTTGAAGTTAAACCATATTCAAAAAGTGTAATACCCTAAGAAACCATTATGTGTGTATGTTTGTGTGTATAATTTAAAACTTACTATTTTTGTTCGTGCCAATAAAGTTCTAAAGTTAATTATTAATAACCTGTTAGTTAATAAAGTTAGTTAATGAAGTTCTTTATTCTAACCAATACAATTATACATGATGGTAGAATCCATTTTGATGAAATTACACAAAATGGAATTTATCTTATTCTATTTAGGATCACATTCTAATGGATATACATGATGGTGGGATTCGCTGTGTTGTTTTCATATACGTACCTGGAAAAATTATGTTGAATTTACTCCACTGTCTTTCCTTTTCCTATCCTACCTCCCTCCATTTCCCATTGTCTAATCTACTGAAATTCTATTCAGCCCCTCACCCCACCCCCATGAAGAAACATTTGACATTTGGTTTTTTGGGACTGGCTTATATGACTTAGTATGATAATCTCCAGACCCATCCATTTGCTGGCAAATTTCATAAAGTCATTCTTCCTAATAGCTGAACAATACTCCATTCTGTGTATTTACCACATTGTGTTTATCCATTTATCTATTGAAAAGAACCTAGGTTGGTGTAGTAGCTTAGCTATTGTGCAATGAGCGGCTATAAACATTGATGTGGTTGGGTCATTGTAGTATACTGATTTTAAATCCTTTGAATATATACCAAGGAGTGAAATAACTGGATCAAGTGGTAGAAGACCTTTAAAGAAGAACTAATACTAATCCTCCTCAAATTATTCCATGAAATACAAAAGGAGGGACCTCTTCTAAACTCCATCTTATTAAACCAATATGAACATGACACCAATAACAGACAAAAACACATCAAGGAATGAAAACTTCAGAACAATATTCTTGATGAACATCAATGCAAAAATTCTCAACAACAACAAAAAACCTGGCAAATTACAGACAAAAACACATTAAAAGACAGTGCATCATGCCCAAGTGAATTTCATCCCAGGGATTCAAGGTTGGTTCAACATACAGAAATCAATGAAAGTAACTTATCAAATCAGTAAATTTAAAGACAAAAATCACATTCTTATCTCAATAGATGCAGAAAAAGCATTTGACAAACTACGGCATCAATTTATGATTAAAACACAAGAAAAAATAGGGATAAAAGGATCATACCTCAACGTTGTAAAAGCTAAATATGACACACCCAAGGCCAACATCATTGCCATGGAGAAAAACTGAAAAAATTCCCTCTAAAACCGGAAACAAGAGAAGAATGCCCTTTTTCGCCACTTCTATTTAACATAGTCCTTGAAACTCTAGCCAGAGCAATTAGGTAAAAGAAAGAAATTAAAGGGATACAAATAGGAAAAGAAGACCATAAACTATCTCTGATTGCTGATAACATGATTTGATATTTAGAAGACTCCCCCCAAAAAAAACTCCACCAGAAAACTTCTAGAACTCATAAATGAATTCAGCAAAGTAGTAGCAGGATACAAAATTAACACTCATAAATCAATTGCATTCCTATATTTTAATGATGAATGAGTTAAAAAAGAAATTAAGAGAATAATTAAGAGAATGATCCTATTCAAAATAGCCTCAAAGAAAATTGAATACTTGGGAATCAATCTAACAAAAGAGGTGAAGGACGTCTATATTGAAAAATACATAACTGTAAAGAAAGAAATTGAGGAAGATGTTAGAAGGTAAAAAGATCTCACATGTTCTTAGGTAGACAGAATTACTATCATTAAAATGACCATCCTACCAATACAGATTCAATGCAATTTCCATCAAAATTCCAATGATGTTCTCCAAGAAAATAGAAAGAGCAGTCATAAAATTTATTTGGAAAAAAAAGAGGCCCAGAATAGGCAAAGCAATAGTTAGCTAGAGGAGGAAAGCAGGAGGCATCACAATATCAGACCTTAAATTATATTATAGAGTTATCCTACCCAAAACAGCCTGGTATTGGCACCAAAACAGGGAATAAGACCAAATGGAACAGAATAGAAGACACAGAGATCAATCTGTAAAAATGGTATACCTCATACTAGACAAAGGTGCCAAAAACATACATTGGAGAAAAGATAGCCTTTCAAGAAATGTTGCTGGAAAAAATGGAAATCCATATGTAGTTGAATTAAATTTATCCCCTATTTTTCTCCCTGCACAAATTCAGCTCAGAGTGAATCAAGGACTCAGGTATTAGACCAAAAATCCTGCTCATCATAGAATACAATGTAGGTCCCACATGTCATCACATCAGCTCAGAAACTGACTTCCTTAACAAAACTCCTAAAGTGCAAGTAGTAAAATCAAGACTCAATAAATGGAATGGCATGAAATTATAGAGCTTCTTCACAGAAAATGAAACAATCAAAAGCATGAAGAAAGAGCCTACAGAATGGGAGAAAATCTTTGCCACCTGCACCTCAGATAAAGCATTAATCTCCAGGATATACAAAGAACTAAAAAAATGCATATAAATACATAAAAAATATATCAAAACATATTATAACATACATAAATATATAAAGTAAAATATACAAATATGTATAATATGAAATATATATATATCAAAAAAGAATAAAACAAATAACCTAATCAATAAATGGATAAAGGAATTAAAGAGATATTTCATGGAAGAAGAAATACAAATGGTCAACAAATATATGAAGAAATGTTGAACATCTCAAGCAATTATAGAAATGCAAACTAAAACCAAACTAAGATTCCATATCACTCCAGTCAGAATAACAATTAGCAAGAATACAAGTAACACCACACCTCACGTGGTGAGGTTGTGTTGGAAAAAGGTACACTCATACATTGCCAGTGGGACTGCAAATGGGTGCAACCACTCTGGAAAGCAGTATGGAGAATCCTTAAAAGACTTGGAATGTAACCACCATTTGACCCAGTTATCCCACTCCTTGATATATTATGTCTTTATAATGAGTACTAGATAATATATGGAAAAGTGATCACATCCCTTTACCAATATGTCTTAAAAACAGTCATTTTGATGTAAATTGTTCAAATCTCCAATACAGTATTATACTATAGTTCTAGATTAACACTCTAGTAGTTAATAATACTTTATTTGATTTAATGCAGAATAGAAAAATATTTATTATTTACATTTTTCATGTACATATCTTATTAAACCACCTTTTCTTACCCAATATTAGGTAATTTCCTGTGATAAATTTAAAGATGTCACCTTTACTACATAAGGATTTCCAGTTTTCCCAGTACCATTTGTTGAACAGGCTATCTTTTCTCCATTGTATGTTTTTGGCACTTTTGTCTAGTATGAGGTAACTGTATTTATGTGGGTTTATCTCTGTGTCTTCTATTCTGTGCCATTGGTCTACCTGTCTATTTTGGTGCCAATACCATGCTGTTTTTGTTACTAATGCTCTGTAGTATAGTTGAAGGTCTGGTATTGTGATACCCCCTGCTTCATTTTTCCTGCTCAGGATGACTGTGGCTATTCGAGGTCTCTTATTCTTCCAGATGAATTTCATGATTGTTTTCTCTATTACTATCAGGAACATCATTGGGATTTTAATTGGAATAGCATTGAATCTGAATAGTGCCTTTGGGAGTATGGCCATTTTGACAATATTAATTCTGCTTATCCAAGGACTTGGGGGAGCTTTCCATCTTCTAAGGTTTTCGTTAATTTGTTTCTTTAGTGCTATGTAGTTTTCATTGTAGAGATTCTTCACCTCTTTTGTTAGATTAATTCCCAAGTATTTTATTTTATTTGTTGAGGCTATTGTGAATGGAGTGGTTTTCCTAATTTCTCTTTCAGAGGATTCATCGCTTAGGAATAGAAGTGCATTAGATTTATGTATATCAATTTTATATCCTGCTACTTTGCTGAATTCATTTATTAGTTCTAGAAGTTTTCTGGTGGAGTTTTTTGCCTCCTCTAAGTATAGAATCATGTCATTGGTAAGTAGTGATAGCTTGTGTTCATACTCCTTTAATTTCTTTGGTCTGTCTGATTACTCTGGCTAGTGTTTCAAGGACAATGTTGAATAGAAGTGGTGAAAGAGGGTATTCTTGCCTTGTTATAGAAATTCATCTGGAGGAATAAGAGACCTCAAATCACCAAAGCAATCCTGGGCAGGAAAAATGATGCAGGAGGTATCACAATACCAGACCTTAAACTCTACTATAGAGCAATAGTAACAAAAATGTCATGACATTGGCACCAAAATAGACAGGTAGACCTATGGCACAGAGTAGAAGACACAGAGACAGACCCACATAAATACAGTTACCTCACACTAGACAAAGGTTCCAAAGACGTACAATGGAGAAAAGATAGCCTCTTCAAGAAATGGTGCTGGGAAAACTGGAAATCCATATGTAATAAAGTGAAATTAAACCTCCATCTCTCACCCTGCACAAAACTCAATTCAAAATGGATCAAGGACCTAGGAATTAAAGCAGAGACCCTGTGCCAAATAAAAGAAAAAAGTAGGCCTGAATCTTCATTATGTGGACTTAGGATGAGACTTCCTTTAAAGACTCCCAAAGTGCAAGAAATAAAAACAAGAATCAATAAATGGGATGGATTCAAACTAAAAATCTTTTTCTCAGCAAAGGATACAATCAATAATGTGAAAAGAGCCTACAAAGTGGGAGAAAATCTTTTCCCCAGGCACTTCAGATGGAGTACTAATCTCCAAAATTTATAAAGAACTTACAAAACTTTACACCAAAAATACAAAGAACTCAATCAATAAATGGACCAAGAAACTGGATAGACACTTTACAGAAGAAGATACACAGATGAGTAATAAATAAATGAAAAAGTGTTCAACATCTCTAGTAATTAGAGAAATGCAAATTAAAACAACTCTAAGATTTTATCTTACTCCAATTAGAATGACTATTATTAAGAACACAAGCAAGAATAGGTGTTGGCATGGATGTGGG
>JAJEJO010003599.1:13088-43661 GCA_020662805.1 Glaucomys volans | reverse complement strand
CCTCCCTTTCTTTCTTTCTTTCTTTCTTTCTTTCTTTCTTTCTTTCTTTTTCTTTCAAAAAAATATTTCATTTTTACTTATTTTCTGTTTTTCTCCCAAGTAATTTTTCTTCTATTCTTTAAAAAGAATGTAGAGGGTAGCTTTTACATTTAGGTACTTAGATTTCCATTTTTAAATTAAATTCATATTTTTGATTTCCAGTTTCAGAAGTATATTGTGTCCTCAAAAGCACACATTGTTATTATTGTTTTTATTATTATTATTTGGATATTAGGGATTGACCCCAAAAGTGCTTTGCCACTGAGCTACATACCTTGCCCTTTATATTATTTTTAATTTTCAGACAGGGTTGCTAAGTTACTGAGACTGACCTTGAATTGACTAGCCTCCTGCTTCAGTCTCTATTTTTTTTTAACAGATTTTGTTGCTGTTGTTGTTTGTTTGTTTATTTTAGTTCTTTCAAGTGCACTACCTAACACATACTGATTTCACCTCTGCTTTCTTTTGTCCTTTGCTGACAATAAAATTTGTGAAAGAATATAGTTGAATATATACATTTAGGTGAAAATAAAAATTTAAAATCAAAATAATAAAGATGCTAACAACATTTTTGAAAACTTTACATGAGAAGTATAGTCACAACATTTTGGAAGGCCTACTAAACTAAGTACTTTAAATGCAAATAGCACTTTCAAATTTGACAGGATAAGAAACCTGAGGAAGGAATAATTTGTAATGGAGGAACTGTGTTAACCTGCTCGAGTTCATAGATATTCACTGCTGCATCAGGATGTGTAACTCAGATCTGTCTCAGTTCAAGGCTTAGTGTCTTAATCACTATTTTACACACCCTATCTTACAAAACTTGTCTTTGCTCTGAAGGAGAAATACCACTCACATCTGCGTAACTGTTCAGTGGCAAAGATTTTCACCAGCCTCCTCTTGGGAGCACTCTCAGTTCCTTGAAAAACTCTAAATCCTGGAATTTTTTCTCGCCCTCAAAATTTCTAGCTTGTAAGGGATTACAGAAGAATGGAAATTCTTTGTATTTTGCTTTTCTTTTCTGTAGTTGAAGCAGAATGACTTTTTTTTAAAGGAAAGGTATCTTTAAACATTATGCCAGAGAATGACTTTGAAAAAACAAATCTGGTTTATAAACACATAAAACTTTACAATTGACATAGCGCCATATCCCCACAATATACTAGCTCCCAGGGAGCTCTGCTGTTCTTCTTTTTAATTCTTTGATTCATCTTTTCCTGTTTTCACTTCTCACACTTGGGAGAGTTACAATTCCTACATGTTCTTTTCTTGTGAAATTCAACTCTTGGTGGTTAGGTAATTTAACTTCCAAGGCAGAAGTCCAGAACGGAGGAAGGTGAAGATTGTTTCCTCATCTCTAAAATGTGTAGAATATTCAGTTTGCACTGTTTTAAAGTTCTTTGAACAAATTTTAAAACATCTTGAAAAATCTGTCCAAGAGTGCTTTAATTATTTTGTGAAGACCTAAAATCTGTTAACCTTTATGATTTGGTCAACCAGCATTTAAAAATTATAGAAAGTGAGTAGATTTTTTAAAAGAAAATAAAGGCAACCTAGGGATGTAACTTAACAGTTTATAAGTAGACCATGAAGTGTTCACCAATAATTAGATTATCACATTAGTGAGTAAAGATAGTACAAGAATACATTTAACATTTACCTTCTACTTCTTTCCTTTATAGAACTAGTTTTCTTATTCTTTAACTTCATTTAACTGTCACTTGTTGAAAAAATAAAAAAACACTGAACATGTTTGTGTGTACAGCATGATGTTCTCTTTAAGGCTATGTGAATCCTGGAAATAACTTGAACTTCAGACATCTAATTCCTGAAAGTCCTTGTACTTTTTCTCTAGATTCCTCGGACTGAATACTGTCTGCTACATAGAAAATTATTAACAAATACATGTTGAATAATAAGTGAGAGAATGAACATGTTTCCAGAGAGTTGAGTACTTTTTTTATTAAAAATATATTCCTGTAATCTTGACAAGCAATTTTCAAAGATGCAAGAAGACACAAAATGCTTTAATGATTGGTACAGAGGCTGAGCATTCTGAGTGGCAGACAGTTTCCATCTACATGTTGCTGTTGCTGCTGCTGTAGTTGCTCTGTTTATTCTTCTCAGGGATGGGATTGAACCCAGGATCCTGTGCATGCTAGTCTTTTGCTCTACCATTAAGCTACACCCATAGTCACATCTGATTTCAGAACCAAGGCTGTAACCGCTGTGAAGTATATTTTTAATTAATTGTATATAACATCTAATATACAATTGTATATAACATAATATATAATTGTATATAACATCTAATATAATTGTATATAACATCTAATTTGGTTGTGAAAATATTTAGTCCTTTTTTCTACCTCTTTGTGTATACATTATTGTTTTGAGGAAACTTCCTAATATTATCCATAATGGCTGTACTAATTTATAGTCCTACCATTGGTGCATAAAAGTTCCATTTTTTCTTCACATTCTCACCAGAACTTATTGTCTTTTTGTCTTTTTTTACAAAAACATTCAAAGTGGGATTATGTGATATCCCTCTAGGTTTTGATTTGAATTTAACTGATGGTTAAATATGTTAAGTATTTTTTTCATAAACTTTACGGCCATTCATATGTCTTGTTTTCAGAAATGTCTATTTGAATCTTTTGCTTATTTTTTGATTGAATTATTAATTTTTTTGGCATTGAGTTGTTGGATTTTCTCACATACTCGAGATATTAGTCCTTGTCAGATGCATTGTGCACATACATTTTATCCCATTCTGTACATCGTTCCTTCACTTTGTTCATTGTTATCCTTTGCTTTTAAGAACCTTTTGACTTTGATGTAATTTTTGCTTTTGTTGCTTGTGCTTTTGAAGTCATAACCAGAAAATCCTCACCTGACCAATGCCATGAAGCTATTCTTTTAACTTTTTCTGCTAGTAGTTCCATAGTTTCAGTTGAGGGGTTATTTTTAGGACTTTAGTTTTCTTTCTGTTGTCTTTGTTATTTTTGTGTGTGTATCTATATATGTGTGCATGTGTATGTATGTATGTATATATATATATATACACACACATAGATATATGCATATATGTATATATATGAAAAGAGGTGGGGGTCTACTTTCATCCTTCAGAATGTGGATATCAAGCACTGTTTATTGAACAGATTATATTTTCCCAATGTGTATTTTTAGCACAAGTGTTGAAAATCAGTTGACCGTAAGTGTGTGGACTTATTTCTGTTTCATTTGTTTATGAGTCTCTTAATTATGCCGTTGCCATGCTGTTTGATTTTACTTCTTGTGCTTTAGGAGTCTTGTTGAGGAAGTCAGCTCCCAAGCTGACATAATGGAGATTTGGGCCAACATTTTTTTCTAGTAGGCATATGGTTTCTGGTCTAATGCTTAGGTCTTTGATCCACTTTGAGTTTTGTGCAGGGTGAGAAATAAGGGTTAAATTTCATTTCTACTACATATGGATTTCCAGTTTTCCTAGCACTATTTGTTCAAGAGGCTACCTTTACTCCAATGTATGTTTATGGCACCTTTGTCTAGTATGAGATAACTATATAAATGTGGGTTTGTCTCTGTGCCTTCTATTCTTTTCTGTTGGTCTTCATATTGGTTTTGGTGCCAATACCATGCTGTTTTTGTAATTATAGCTCTGTAGAATAATTTAAGGTCTGGTATGGTGATGTCTTCCATTTCACTGTCCTTGCTATTTTAATAGGGTTGTGTTGAATCTTTAGAATACTTTGTGTATTTTAAAAGTATTAATTCTTCTAATCCATAAATGCAGGATATATTTCCATTTATTTGTGCCTTCTTCAATTTCTTTCACAAACCTTTTATAGCTTTCATTTTAGATATATCTTACCTTCTTGGTTAAATTCATTTCTAACTTTTTGTGTAGCTTTTGTAACTGAAAATGTTTTCTTGATATCTATTTCAGATAGTTTGCTCTAAGTGTATAGAAACAACACAGATTTTGAATTTTGATTTGTAAACTAAAACTTTACTGAATTCATTTTATATTTATAATAGGTTTCTGGTTGGATCTTATGTTTTTCTATATATAAGGCCATGTCATGTCTAAGCAATTTGACTTCTTCCTTTCCAAGTAGGATATTCTTCTCTTGCCTGATTTCTGTGGCAAATGCCCAGTGCAATTTCAAAGAGAAGTAGTAAAAATGGACATCCATATCTTGTTCTAGGTCTTAAAGGAGAAGATTTCAACTTTTTCCTATTCAGTAGGATATTAGTTGTGTATTTGTCATTTATGGTCTTTATTGTGTTGAGATACATTTCTTCTGCATCTAACTAATTGAAAGAGTTTCTCAAAGGGATGTTGAATTTCATCATATATTTTTTCTACATCTATTAAATGATTATTTTCCTCAATTTTGTTAATGTGATACATTACACTTATTTATTTGCATATACTGTAATATCCTTAAATCCCTGGAATGACTCCAAGTTGATCATGGTGAATGATTCAATGTGCTGTTGGATTTGGTTTTTTAGTATTTTGCACCTGTGTTCATGAGGAATATTGAGGTGTACTTTTCATTTTTGTTGTTGTTTTCCCCTTTTTTTAGTTTTGGAATAGGGTAATAATGGCTTCAGAGAATGAATCTGGGGGAAAAAATCCTTCTTGTCAATTTACTACAATAGTTTGAGAAGAATTGGTACTAATTTTTCTTTATAGAATTCAGCAGTGAAGGCATTGGGTCCTAGACTTTGCTTTGATGAGAGACTATTTTTAATATACTGATTTAATCTCAGTGCTTGTTTTTGATTGGTTCAGATTTTTTATTTCTTGATGATTGAATTCTTAGTAGATTCATGTGTCCTGGCATTAAACCTTTTCTCCTTGGTATTCCAGTTTGTTGGTGTATAGTTGTATACTCTCTTATGATCCATTGTACTTCTATAATATTAGTTGTCATGTCTACATTTTCATCTCAGATACTATTTATTTGAGTTATCTTTTTTCCTAGTCTAGCTAAAGTTGTCACTTGGATTTATCTTTTCAGAAAACCAACTATTATATTAATTTTTGATATTTTTAGCTTCTACTTCATTTGTTTATGGTCCGATCATTTTTTTCATTGTGCTTATTTTCAGTTTAGTTTGTTCTTACTTTTATAGTTCCTTGAAGTATAATTTTAGGTTGTTTGAGATATTTCTAGTTTTTGATGTAGATATTTATTTCTAAGATCTTCTCTTTTATAACTGTTTTTGCTATCTTCCACATGTTTTGATGTTCTTCCATTTCCATATGTCTCAAGAAATTATTTTTATTTCCCTCTCAGTTTCTTTATTGACCCATTGGTTATGTAGGAGCATGTATTTAATATTCAGTTGTAAAGTTTCGTATGTCCCTCCTATTAATTATTTCTAGTTTTATTCCATTGTGTTCTGAAAAAAATGATTGATATGATTTTGATTTTTAAGAATTTTTCAAGACTTGCTTTGAGGTCTAGTATATTATCTATCCTGAGGAAAGTTATATGTGCTATTGAGAGGACTGCAGCTATTAGAAGAAAGTTTTGTAAATGTTAAATTTATTTGACAGAACTCTATTGAATTATGATGCTTCTTTGTTTATTTTCTGTCTGGATGATCTGTCCATTGCTATAAAAGTGGAGTGTTAAGGTTCCTTACTATTACTACAGTTTCTTTTTCCATTTTGGTCTGTATTTAAGTTCTCCAATTTTGGCTGTACATATATTTGCATTTGTTGTATCCTATGCTGTGTTTACTGCTTTATTTCTATAATGGCCTTTAAAACAATCTGAGAGAAGATAGCTCTCTTCCTTTTTAAAAAATGTCTATTTGCATGAAAAATTTTTTTCATTATTTCAGTTTTAGTTTATGTATATTCTTATTGGTAATGTGTTTTTGTAGGCAATAAATAGTTTGGTCTTCATATACATGTATATGCATACACATATATAGGATATATACATATATATGTCTATATAGTATAAGATATATACAACCATTCTGTTTCCTTTAAAATTTTTAAATTGACACATAAAACCAAAAATACATATTAATGGAGTGCCATGTAATGTTTCAATAAATGTATACATGTTTAAGTCAGATAAAATGTATCTCTCCTCAAACATTTATCATTTCTTTTTGGAGAAAACTTTCAAAATTCTTTCTTCTAGATTTTTGGAATACATGATGCAATACCATTATCTATAGTAATTGTACTGTACAATAGCACATGTGAATGTATTGCTTCTTCTAACAGCAATTTTGTATCCATTTCTCTGATTCACCCTCCCCACTACTTGACCTGGACTCTGGAAACCACCATTTCACTCTCACCCTTAAAAAACTCAATTTTTTTATAGTATATATATATGATGAGAGCATTTGGAATTTGCCTTTTTGTGTTTGATTTATTTCACTTAACACAATGCTTTTCAGCTCCATCCTTGCTGTTACAAAAGATACAATTTATTCTTTTTTATGGAAAAATAGGATTCATTACATAATTTGCATCATATTTGTTTTCTTTATCCATTCATCTGTTGATGGAAACAGTTCTTTGCATTTATTAGATATTACACACCTTGAACTTTTAAATTAGAGAATCTAATACATTTATGTTCAAGATTTCTTTAATATTTACTTTTTTGTGTGGTACTAGGGATTGAACCTAGTGGTGAGTTACCATTGTGCTACATCCCCAACACTTTTTTATTTTTCATTTTCAGACAGGTTCTCATTAAATTTCTGAGACAGTCCTCAAACTTGTGATCTTCTGCTTCAGTCCCCAAAGTGGCCAGGGTTACAGGCATATACCACTGTGCCCAGCTAATATCTACTCTTCTGATAGTTTTCCAGTCATATTTTGTTATTGCTTTAATTTGTATTTGCCTTAAAACTAATGATGTTGAACACCTTTTTACTCACTTATTAGCCATTTATTTATTAATGGTGTTATTTATTTTTCATATTTAATAAGGTGATTGCTCAAATTTTTTGTTAATTCTTGAGTTCTTTTTGAGCTTATTGAATTGTAAGAACATATTTTTTAAAATTTTCTTTGCCATTAAAATAAAATTTGCAAATATAGAACTTAAAACTGCTGGAAAATAATGGATTAATATATAAAAAATGATTAATTTTAAGTATTTGCCTGAATGCACTTTCCATTGAGAATATTTTCCACATAGAATTGAGCTGAGGAATGACCTGGCAGTCACCTTGCTATCATATCCAATAATTTCTGACACTGAATTAATTGAAGAGATTCTGCCTCATTTGGAGTCCTCTGCTAAAACAAGCAAAACATTACCAAAAATTTAAATGGTGCCACTTAAAGTCTTTTGACAATCATTAACTTTATGAATTTGAAAATATAGTATTTTTGCCATGGAGATGCTGAGGTATTTTGCACAGCATAAGATGTTTTTATCTTTTTATTTGTTTTCATTTTTTTAAAATAAAATATTTAATGCTTTTTATAAATTAATTGTATAAATTATCAGAGATTAAAATGTTTTTTTTTTCCTTTTTATAATGTTGATTTTTTGGGTCTCTATTCTCAGTGGATATTAGACCTTATTTATCTTTGACAGGCTTATTGCTTTGAGTTCCCTAAGGTGTGTTAAAAACAAAAGGTAATACCAGTTTTTAATTATATTTCTACCACAGTTATTTCAATTCATTACTTTAGAATTCCACCTGGATAGAATTCTATAAATCGATTTCTCTAGAGACTGACATGTGAGACTATTATTTTTTCCTTTAACTGGCAATCAATTTATTTGCTACCCAAGCAAAATTTAAGAGCCAACAAGATAGCTTATGTTACTTGAGCATTAACATTTGTCTTGTTTGATTCACACTCTGTCAATGTTAAAGCTGGATAGTTGATAAATTGCATATTCTTATTTTTTTCATTAATTTCTTCAAAAAAGTCCAAGAAGCATGAATGCGCAAGAGACACTATTCTGTCTTCAAGACACAAAGAATGTTAATGCATGTCACTAAAGTAGTTCAACATATACTGAAACATACAAATCAATAGATTATTAATAGCTTTTAAATAGTTTGTACTATGTGAATGCATTTGGTAGTTAGCACACACATGGACTTACACAGACCTTGTTAAGACATATTCATGGAGAGCAGCCTACCTCCTTTGCTTACGCTGGGTACTGGGCAGTTAACTGGAAAATTAGGTACCACCTATCCAGTCAGAAAATTTATCTATGAATATGGGGGTAAAGTGGTAAAGAATCGTACATTTTATTTTGAAACCTTACATATCCTACAAGTAAGGTCAGTTGAAAATGACTGAAATGAATAATATCAATGAAACATTTCTACAGTTTAATATGAATACATTTAGGGACTATGAGAATTATATTAGGGATTTTATGTTAATAAATTTTCATATCTAAATTCACATTGTATTTTCATATCTAAATAACTTGTACAAACATTTAGTATATTGGAGAAGGTAGTCTGTTTTCTTGCCAAGTCTTAATTTCCTTTTTCTCAGGTTCTAAAAATTCTCTCACTTATCATATATAATTATTTGTAATATGGTGAATTTGTATGCCATGTTTTTTTTTTTATTTTCAGAGCTTTTAGTACAAATCTCTGCTTATAAACCAAACTGAAAATTCCTTTCAAATACAGAAATATTTTTTATAATCATGAGTACCCTTTAGTAATATTTAATTATACACCAGTTGATTTTTGTACGTATTTTGAGAAATGTGATAATTTGTTTTCCAGCATTTGAAACACAATTTGCTGCTGCTGTAAATATTTTTTTCAGTCTTATTATTGGGATAAAGCTGGAAAAATAAGCACATTTTAGAAGTCAAACTAAACAGTATTGATTTAAAAAGAAAAAGAAATAGGGTAGATATGTTCCAGTGTTGGGTAGGGATAGCTAAAAAGCAAATCTGAAGATTAGGTTTGAATCTTTGCATTATCTTGCTAAGGATAAACCAACATGAGTCTAAAATGAGCTACTTAATTTGTGCTGGCTTTCCAAATTTCCTTGAATGAAATAAAATTCTCTAACCGTATGTCTTAGGCGGGATTTGAGAATTGCCGTATCAGAATTATTCAATCATCATTGACTTATTCAAAAAATATTGCTCAACATTTTCTCATATTTTGCATTTGCAATTTTGGTAGATCAGAGTTCAATCAGGGAGGTAGTTATAAGCAATTTCAAGTACTAATATTCATGATTCCTTAAAATAATTCATTTTGACCTTTGTGTACAAGTTTAGAACTAAATAGTATATATATCGGAATGCAACCACATTCTACGAGGTTGAATTTCATTCATAAAATAAATATTTTTAAAATTTGATAAGGTTTCCAAATAAAATAGTTCAGCTGTTTTTTTAAGAGTTGATCTTTTTTCTCCCTTTTTATTCATTATAGCTATACATAATATTGATTATCATTTTGACAAAATTATAAAAGCATGTAAAATAATTTTCTCTACTTTGATCCCCAGTACCTCCCAATTCCTTCCTCCCCTCTCTCCCCATGTTCCTTTCCCTCTACTCTACTGATCTTTCATCTATTTATAGATTTAAAAAAATTAGTACATTATGGATATACATAAAGGTAAGATTAACAAGTTTAGGTAGAAAAGTTTGGTCAGATTCATTTCACCATTCCTTCCTTTTTCTGTCCCTCCTCCCTCAACCTTAATCTCTTTCTCTACTTCACTGATCTCTACTATTTTCATGAGACCCACGCCCTCCCTCCCCCCATTTTGGTTTAACTTCTGCATATGAGAAAAAAACATTCAACCCTTGACTTTCTTGGTCCGGCTTATTTCACTTAGTACAATGTTCTCCAGTTCCATCAATTTACAGGCAAATGACATAATTTCATTCTTCTTTATGGCTGAGAAAACACCATTGTGTACATATACGACATTTTCTTTATCTATTCATCTGGCATTAGACTAGATCCATAGCTTAGCTGCTGTGAATTGTGCTGGTGCAAATACAAATATATTGAATCCTCATAGCATGCCAATTTTAGACCTTTTGGACGTGTATCAAGTAGTGGGATAGCTGGATCATATGATGGTTCTAGTCCTAGTTTTTCAAGGAATCTCCAAACTTCTTTCAAAAGTGGTTGTACTAATTTTCAGTTCCACCAACCACAAATGAGTTTATATTTTCCTACACATTCTCTTAAAAATCTATTATATTTTGTATTCTTGATAACTGCCATTTTGACAGGAATAAGATGAAATCTCAGTGTAGTTTTGATTTGCATTTCCCTGATTGCTAGAGATGTTGAGCATTTTTTTTCATGTATTTATTGGTCATGTCTATTTTCTTTTTGAGAAATGTCCCTGTAGTTCTTTTTCTGATGTATTAATTGGGTTATTTGTTTTTGTTTGTTTTGGTTTTGTTTCTTTTGGCACTGTTTTTTTAAATTCTTTATTTATTTTGATTATTAATCCCTTGTCTGAGGAGCAGAAGGCAAAGATCTTCTCTCATTCGGTAGATTTTCTTATGCTCTCCATTGTTTCCTTGCTGTTCAGAAGCTTTTCAATTTGATGCCATCCCACCTACTAACTGTTGGTTTTATTTCTTGTATTTTAGGAGACTTGTTAAAGTATTTGATACCTGTTCCATTATGTTAGAGGATTGAGCCTACATTTTCTTCTAGCAGTTGCAGAGTTTATAGTCTAATTCCCAGGTCTTTGATCTATTTTAAGTTGACTTTTGCATATAGTGAGAGACAGGGATGAAGTTTTATACTTTTACATATTGATACCTGGTTTTCTTAGCACCATTAGTTTAAAAAAGCTATCTTTTCTTCAACATATTGTTATTTTTGTTGGGTGTCCAATGCCTATATCCATGTGGATTTGTCTTTGTGTTCTCTATTCTGTTCCATTGGCCTTCGTGGCTGTTTTGGTGCTGTTTTTGTTACTATAGCTCTGTAGTGTAATTTGTGACCTAAATTATACTACAGTATTGCTCTTTTTGTTCAGGATTGCTCTTTTGCTGGCAAGGTGTATTACACAATTATCAGAAGCATAGCATGGTGACCTTTGTGTGGTCATTGTGTGTGACCTTGATATTGATTTATTCAAACTGATATGTGAGACCTTTTAACATCCTTTTAAGTTTAGGACAGAAAGATAATATTTAGTTGCTTATCTAAGTTATGTGAGTGTATTTGCATAATATTTACTCCATTTTTTAAAATTTAGTTCTAGCATTACTGATATAAATTTATATGACAATGTAATTAATGGCATAGGATAAGCAAATCCTTGAAAAATAGTCCCTTTTTACCACATAGTTATTTTCAGACTAACCCAACTCAAATTCTTGGTATTTGAAGACTAGAAATATTAATGATAAAAACACCCAATATACATGACATTGCTCATAGAGGAATAAACTTTATGGTATGATTATGTCCTTTGCACCAGTTAGCTATAGAGCTCTTTGTTCTGTTCTTCATTCTTCTGTGGTTATGTTTGTTCTATTTTGATTTTATTCTTTGTTATGCTATTTTTTGTTTTACATTTCCTTCATTGATTCAACAAGTCACATATTCATCCATTAGATGAGGTTTATTGCACTGAATTTCAAGTGAGTCATTGACTCTTGGCAAGTTTTTGTGCCTTCGTTCTATATTCTGCTAACAAAGCTAAAATCAAAGCCTGATGCCTTAGGGCTTATGAATGTCCAAATGCTAATCATTTAAAAGTGAGTTTGTGAAACTCTTCAATAAGATGGATTCAATCTCTTTCTTGTTATTTCTCCAGTTTTTCTATATGCAAAATGGGCAGAGATGTTTTTTCACTGTTCCTTAACTTTGATGAAGGTCTTAAGCTTGGTTTCAAGTCCCGATTCATAATACAATGCATCTCCCAGCTCCTGAGTGTTCACCCTCTAATTTCAGTATTAGGGTATATGTATTCTCCTGGGTCACTGATACAAGGGAGATTTAATGGAAATTTTGGATTGGACTTAACAACAGTTTGAGACACAGATTAGTATCATTGCTAGAGGTATATGCATTTGATGATTTCACATGGTTATTTTGGTGGCTGTAGATGAGGGGGCTTACTCAACTTCCTTTGAAAGATAACCAGATGGTCTGCACTGGCTATTTCTACTGTCATTCAGATATTGATACTGGCAACACAAGTAGTTCTGGATGAAGGATGAGTGTTCTCTGATGCTGATGCTGGGCCCACCAGAATCAGCTGCATTCATCAGGGCCCAGACAGTCCATCATCTAGTTGTGTTCCACTTAATAGCTTTCTTTTCAGCTGGTGGAATTTCAGTTTACTATGGGTTATAAAAGCTTAATTTTGTGCACTCTTCTTATCAATATTAGCTTTATAATTAATTCAAGGTTTTAGGTTTTTTATTTATTTTAGCCTATTTGATATTCCAAAGCATTTGTTCAAATAATGCAACCTGTATAAAATCCCTTCAAGCTTATATTTCTTGGTATGAGATTGAAGAATGCATTCTGAAACAATTAAGCAAAAAATAGGATTTTTTTTCCTGACTTATTTATTCATTCATTCAGTGCCAATATTGACTGAGATCTTACCATGTTCCAAACATTGTTTCTAGTACTGAGGCACAGAAATAAATGAGAACATGGTTGCCTCTGTTTTCTTACCAAACCCACATTCATGAGGAGGAGTGAGGAGGAAATTGAGAGGAGACAAAGAAAAGGTACGAGAAAGTAGATATTAGAATGCAAAGAAGTATAAAATAGGTTGACATGAGGGCTTGAGTTGATTGCTACTTTATGTTAGATGTTTGAAGCTGGCTACCTTCAGGAAATAGGAAATGACCTGAATAGTGCAATTTGAAGGAGATTTGTATGAGTTACAGGTACAGGTCTACACATTTCCTATTCTGAACAAGTGAAAAGGTCAGAAAAATGAATGTCAAGGAAACATGAACAACACCTCTCAAACAACTTTAGTTCAGTCAGAACTTTGTTCCAAACACTAGCCTTTCTTGAGGCTTGATATTGATCTTTCTAGATATTGTTAACAAAAAGATATAGGGGAAATATCAGAACATCTAATGTGTCTTTATTGCTTCTTTTTTTACCTTTGCTTTCTTCTCCCTCTATTCTTTGTTCTCTTCTTTTTCCTTGTGCTCTTACATGATTTACTCTGTCTCTCCCTCCATTTTTTTCTTTCCTTCCTTCTTCCTTCCTACTTCCTTTCTTCCTTTGAAAAAGTATATATTAAATAAACTACTATACAACATACTCTGTGATGGTCATCTGAAGTGTTGTCATGATCAAGAAAAAATGTGGGTTCTCCTCTCATAAAATTTAAATTCTACTAGGAAAAATAGACTCTACAAATATGATTATATGGTAGTAATTTAAGTACAATGATTATAAATGCCATCACAAACAGGTAATTCTAGCCAATTTTGATCAAATTTATATTCAAATTCATTGCTATGCTTACTGTACTGAGAAATAGTACCATAATTTTCACATGTAATCAGTTTCCTTCTGGTATCTGATAAACAAGCAAACCAAAACTAAGATAAAGAGAAAGAAGATTTATTCTAAGGCAATATTGCAGCAATACATTTCTAACTTTACTTTGTACTTAAATTATTGATGGAGTTTGTTCACAATCTGGAGTTCAGAGTTGTTGGGTTTGTAGTAGGTCTTGGGGACCTGGATTTTAATCAAATTCCCCAGCGAGTCCTTGAATTTTACATTGAGAAACCATGTGGCATGACCACAGTAGAAACAAGATGGACCCCAAACTAAAATTTGGTTTAGATGCTAAGACTGATGATGTCATAGATGCAGCAAGACAGCATCAAAATGCCTTAATGAGCCTTTCTGGGGCGAGCCAGTCAAACTTCCCAAATTGATTTAAAAATGGTTTAAAGAAGCAAGGAAAGGAAATGGTTTCAGATTTTAATGATGGTTAGGGAGAGGAGACGGCTAAGGGTTTTAACTGTTTGCTGGAACCAAATGATGGAACACCTGGGATTTTTTTTTTTTTAATATCAGCTTTTCCAATTGTAGAACAGAAGGGAAAGACAGAGAAATGTAGTTTCAAAGCAATTTGTCATTAAATATCAAACATGGTTGAGCCCAGATTTAATCAGTAAAATTCCAGCAGACTTTTAGACTTGCAATTTGAAACGGAGCTGCTCCAGGGACCTAAGTCTTGGTAAGCATGAGAATAGTACTTATTGTTGTATGGCTCTGAGTTTTTAGGTTGTTTATTATCAGTATTATTGTGAAAATAGCTGGTTGATGCACCTATAATCTGTTTGTCTGCCTAATCTATCCATCCATCCACTCCTTTTGTCAAATTAATTCCCATATGATCTATGCCTTAAATTCTGATCTAACATTTTTCATATTTCCTTTTGATTTCTTTTTGCTTACACAGCCACACTCTGCTTCTCATATATGTTTATGATCTGGAACAAAATATTTTGCTTTAGTATTGACATAAATCTTAAATTCACTTTGAGTAAGACTCTAATTTACTTAACTAGAACCTGAGGAATATACAGCTAAAAAATAATGTGGGTCCACAAACCAAAAAATATAACAAAAAATAAAATATTTAGACCAAAACTGGAGGCCACAGGTTATGTTCCATACTTATTCATATTTTTATTCTCTTTATTATTTTATTTATGTCACTCTGTGGCAATAAAACGCTTGGAAATACTAGGATTCTTGAGACACTGGCATCAGACCAAGTCATTTCCTCCCAATTGAACAGTTGTTTATCATCACTTTTCTCACATCATGGAAGGAGAGTCCTCCTTTTCATTCCTGGCACTTTCTAGCACTAAAACATAAATTATCACGACTTTCTCAGGAAATAGATAGAAGATAAGCTTTGTTACTATGCTGATTTTCCTTATGTGAAAACTCAAGCAACTTATTAGAAAATCTGATTGACCGCAAAAGTAGATTTGATAATGCACATGGAACATATTTATACATAATTTTCATTCAGTTATGTTTGTTAGGTAAGTGGATGAATCAAACAATATTGGCTAAAGCAAATATTATTTATGTGAAAAATTGAACCTATCAATAAAGCTAAAGGATATATCACAAATTCTAAGAACAAGACAGGGATTAATTACTTCGATATGGTGGATCATTCAAGATATAACCATAAAGATCAGGCCATTTTTAATATCAGAGACTATTAGTATGCATGGTGACAGAGTATCCATCTTATAGCTCTGCATGTATGATGATAAATAATGATAGTTGCTTTTGACTTAATAAGGGAGTTTTAAAATATTTTAAATATAAACATTCAAATTAATAACCATAATAACCCTATAATGATAAGGTCTTACTATCATCATTTTATAGGCGAGAAAATAGAGAATAAAAACTTTAAGGAACTTATAGTGTCTGTTAGGTCAGGAAAGGTTATGCCATGATAACAAACAAGATTAAAATCCAAGTATCTTAATACAAGAAAATTGTATTATCTTGCCATACTGCAGGGCAACTGTCCTTGTATTGGCAACACAATTATTCTGGCTAAGAAGGATTCTAATGCCTGCAGCTTCTAAACCTGTGGCCTCCTGAGGAATTGAACACAGGCTTTTAAAGGTTCCTGTTCATAAGAAATACATAACATGTTGCTCATATTTCACTAATCAAGGATAAAATCAAGTTCATTCCAATCTTTAAGGTGACAAGAAACATACTCTTCTCTTCTGTATTGACTACTAACATCTATCACACTTGCCTCAGATTATCCAGCTAAAACAGAACTAAGGTTTCAATTCAGATATATTTCCAAGTCTTGTGGAGCCTAATTTTAACAATTAGGCTGTCTGTCACTCCTTGACACGAATTAATTAGAAAATAATTTTTAAACTTATAAAGACTGAGAACAAAAATAATTTTTAAAAGGTAGAAAACTAATAAAGCTTCATAGTACCTGATTGCTAAAGGATTTGTAGAACAATCTGAGATTCTGGAGACTGGGTGTTAAACTTAAATATGAATAAATGATATTATTAATGTAAATAATAATTAATAGCAATATGATTAATAAATAAAAGTTACTTGAATCTCTGTTTTAACTTTGGTGGAATTTGAGGAAGAAAAAATCTGGACAAATTTAGGAAAAAGTACATACTTAAATAATTCATGTTCTAGGTTAACTTTGATTGACAAGACTTGACTGCCTAGGTAAGAATCATCTTTAGAGTAGGACAACATACTCATATTAACTATGATTTAAAAAGGTATTCTGTATCTCAGACAAAAGCCTCTGTGTATTGGATCCGGATAAACAATCTATTTGGATGCTTGGCATTCTGTCAAATTGAAAATGAAATCTCCTGAGATGTCTGTCAACAGAAAAGAACTTCTTGGTTAGGATAAAAAAGTTAATTAATGATTGATTGACCTGCTGAAATGCTAGCTGGGACATGCGATGTACAGCTCAACTTTGCTGCATGGCCACTTGGGAATCCTCATTTCAATTTTCTATAGAATGGATGCATTAGTATTCTAACTGCTTATTATATTATCATTATAGATATGACTGGAGTTATAGCTGTCCTCTTACTGAACAATGCTGCCTAATGATATTTTTATTTTGAAAATGAAAAAGCCTTACATACTTGCGGGCACATCATACCAGTGTGTGGCTTCTAGACAGGTAAAGGTCAAATGAAGCAACTTATCTAGGGCATAACTAAGTTAATTTTATTTTTGAATAATGCCAACACACAAATTCAAAATGATTTTAATTTCATATTTTACTGGAATTTGTTTTTAAAATCCTCCCTTTTATATTTTTGAAAGCTGAGTGAACTGAGTAAAATATGAAAAATTTAAGAACATATTGGCAATGTATCCATAATTATAACTATTAAATTTTACATACATGTGAATAAGATTGGAACAAAAATGTTGTCATATTGACTTGATTGATAACAGGGCTGCAGTTAAATTTTGAAAGTCAATTGTCCTTATGATTTCACATGACAATGAATAAAATAACCAAGAAATATTTAGAAATAATCCTGAACAATATATTCTTGCATATTTTTCACAGACACAAGAATGCAACTATAATTGAGAAATACATTTTCTATCCTGTTTGTGGCAAATGTTGAAACTTTAAGCAACAAGTTATTTACGTTATTGAAGAAAATAAAGTATAGGAAAGAGCAACTTGAGAAGAAATTCTTCACCTTCAGTGTCAGCATATATATTACCTAGTAATTTACCAAAACTCACATGAGGCAGCATTAGAAATGCTTGAAGTTGTTTTGAAAAAGTCAGGCAACTACCAAGCTGTTTTCTGAGATTAGTCACACAGATTAATTTTTTAATTAATGCCATTCTTGCAGTATTAAACTTCTTTTTCCATAAGAAAAGATAGACATATTGGTTTCTAAAACTACGTGAGACTTCCAGTTCAAGGGAAATGTGTTGTCACTTATTACTATATACAAAAATCCAAAAGAACATGGTAGAATTTCAAAATTCCTGATTAGTTCTGAAGGTCAATACTAAAAAATTGAACTTGTAAAGTGATTTTATGTGTTTCTATATTTACAATAAGAGGTTCTGCTTTGTATCTTTGGTCCATGCTTCTTTTTTATATCTATTTTTATTTATATATATTAATTATATATATTAATGGGATTCATTGTGATATATTTTACATGCATACAGTCTGTATTGAACATTCATGGTCATTCCTGATGAAAGCAAATTGAGAAAAGAACAAGAAAAGATAAAGTAAGCATAAAATATATATATATATATATATATATATATATAAACACAAAGTTGATATTTCAATTATGAATATGTGTGCCAATGAATCATTAAAGTGTATTGTTTTCTATTAAATCTTCAATAGGGCCTTTTTGATAAAGTATAAAAATTTAATGAGATTTATAAAAATGGTTTGCAAAAAAGCACTGATCTCTTTTTTGGAATCTATTTAATTATAAAATCAAATCATTGAGTATATAGAGGTTACCTTTTCAGAACCCAAAAATGTAAGAGTTAAAAATATCAATCTCTTTCAGGAAAATAATGATAGAACTCTTTTTCTTTTTTGTACTAGAGATTGAACCCAGGGGTACTTTACCACTGAACTATATCCCAGTCTTTTTATTTCTTATTTTGAAATAGGGCCTTGCTATGTGACTGAGACTAGCCTCAGACTTGAGATTCTCTTGCTCAGCCTCCAAAATTGCTATGGTCACAAGAGTGCACCACCATGCCCAGCAAACCTATTAACATCTAGCAATGATTCCACTTTAGGTATATTTCTGCATTCACCCTATTTTTTTCTTTTATGGAATTAAGAACTAACTTACATAGAGAAAGTATAGGATAAGGATTCTTTAATCATGTGATTTCTCTAACATGAATGTCAGACCATAAAACAATAGAGTAAAATATGTGAGTATACATCAGAAGAAAAATATAACTCTAGTTCTGAGATGTTTCCCTCTTTGATATTGGATGAATGACTCAGTGCTATAAAACTCAATTTTTTGTTGTAAAATGGATATACAATCGTTGCAGAGATTCTGAATTGTGCTACAAACAGGTGAAGAAGACAATATATGAAAAAGCATTTTCAAAATTGAAAATCATTATAGAAATTTCTATTCAACAGAATAACTACTGGAAATATGTAATTTCAAATGACCTCTTCATTACCCCTACATTCACTTGAATTTCTTGTTGACAGAAATTCACTTTACTTTCTTTTCCCCACCAACTCCTGGTTTTTTACAAGGCTTCTCATTTTCTTCTTCTTATTTTAAAGCAGTTTAAAAATCCCCTTTTACTTCTGTACTTAAACGTATCCCAGGGAAACAAATTAAATAAGATTATGGAACAGTGAGAAATTCACAGTGAACTACTTTATATGCTTTAATCCTCCTTAAATAAATAATTTTCTTTTGCTTTTTGCTCCCTGAGCCTTTCTTATGTTTTAAAATTGGAACCTAAGAAAATAAAAATACTTCATCTACAACTCCTGATGATGTTTCTCACCACCACCATTTCTACACTTGTTTATTCATTGTTGCCAAAACTAGTATGTTTCAGACACTCATCTCAGTCCTTTATATTTGGTGTCTCAGGGGATCATCACAATGAACTTACAGAGAAATTCTCTTAGTGTCCCCCTTGTGCAAAGAAACTATGGCCCAAATAGATTCTACAATTCCAAGTGATTACACACTAAAATAACCAAGAAGAAATCAGTCTTTGGGGTAGAATTTAAGGTTTGGAAACAGAGAAATTCAATCTGGGTGGAGATCAGCATATACTGTATGCAGAGTGAACAAATGTTCTTATGAAATCATCCTTGTGCAGCTGCTGGGTGTAGCAGACAGATGTATCATAAAGCATGTTGTCCATCAGGGTCCATAAAAAATAATCCTCATACAATCCTACCCACAACCAGATACAGTGGAGTTGAAATAGCCAGGCAATACCACAAGATATTGTGAATTGTTCAATAAGGGGAAAAAAATTCTTCAGATAAGAAGGTGAATTTATTTTGACTTTGCAAAAATTTGGAAGACTATCATCATCTTCTTTATCCAATCAATCAAGGCTCATTTTAAAATTCTTTGATCTTTAGTAAATGAATTGAGTTCACTCCATACCACTAGTCTATAGCTACTCAACCTTCATAGTTAAATCATTGAGTTATTTGTTTCATCATTTATAAAATGAGGCTGATTAGAGTATCTAGATATTTAACACTCTTATGAAAATGAAATTTGACAACCCATTTTTCCAAGCCTGGCCCATAGTAACTTTTCATGGAAGTTATAATTGCAGTAATTAGTGGTAATGGCCTAAATTTTGGAATCTTCAATTTGTTTTTTTTCCCACTTTTTGTTAATTTTTTTTTTGCAAACACAAATGGGGTACAACTTTTCATTTCTATGGTTGAACACAATGTATACCATTCGTGTAATCATACATGTACATAGGGTAATAATATCTGTCTCAGTCTACTATCTTTCCATCCCCCACTCCCCCCTGCCCCATTTTCCTCTACACTGTCAAATGTTCCTCCATTTTTCTCATCCCCTCTCCACCCCCTCTGTTATGTATCTTCACCCACTTGTCAGAGAAAACATTTGGCCTTTGATTTTTTGGACTTGGCGTATTTTACTTAGCATGATACAATTTGTTTTAGCAAACTTTTTCCTAATTCCAAAGATTCATGGTCTTTAATACCAAAATGACCATCAGTTTAATTTTTAAGATGCTCAAGTGAAGAGAAATCCAGTTTTCTTTCAAAATATTAGAAAACCAGCTGAGAACCTGAGTCTTATGACTTTCTTTATGGTGGACTGGTGAACTAGTGCTGAGATGGAATTTGCCATTTGAAGTCTTTAGACAAAATTCCACATTTTGAATCTTTTTATGTGTACTCAGGTGAATAGTCACAATTTGTAAATGTCCTGTGGTGGCAATATGTCACAGATCTCCTCTCTGTAACGAGATTCAGCCAATTAACCAGCTTTGAGTGTGAAGCTGCAGGATAGTTCCTCTGCAGGGGAAATACCTACTACCTTTATGGTTAATGATGTGCTCTTCTCTTACCCCCACATAGCTTTGGAACCATTACTTTTTGACTGATCATCTGGACCCAGAAGTCTAATTTATAAAACAAAAGAGCAAGTAATCTATTTTTTTTCCTTTGAAATAATGACTTTCTCTCCTTACTACATTGTAAGAGACCTTGCCCTGCAGGATTTAAAATCCACTGATGTGCATCTCAAACTTAAAAATGAGTCTGTAAAGAATAATTGTCTTACTTAACCTCCTCAGGCTAAAGAATGCCATGCTGTGGCAAGTCAGTGGCAAGAAACAAATAACACTTCAATAGGAAAATCAGCAAGGAACTCCAAAAAACCAAAGAATTTCCTGACACTTCAACTTATTTGTAAATAGCCACAATTTCCATTACGACACATTATTCAGAAAAGGCCAAGAGAAAATGGTCTTCAAATGAGTACAAGTAGGTTATGATATTCTGTATAAAATACTTTGATGAATTTTAAAACTGAAATGATCTTCATTTCAAAACAGTTCCCACAGCTTGATTTTTTTAGAAATAATAACTGGAAATGAAAAATATCATCACTATTAGTAAAGAAGATTTATATAAATTATCCTACTTGTTTTGGTTCAAATATGACAACTTTGCAATCAATTTTAGTTTCCGTATTTGAATTCTGTACTGGATGTACCAGGAGCTTTTGTTAGCTTACCTATGAGCATGTTTCTTAATACTTACTCAATCCTGAGGACATTGCACACGTCCATTGCACAATCTCCGATTGTTTTTTGAGTAAGGCTCTTCTGTTTCTGTATTAATCGTACTAAACTACTTCAACCACTGGTTAGTAATCAGGGATAAAGTGTTTGGCTTCATCCATATTAGGGCTTTCTTAACACTCTCCTGACCCTTAACTCCTGACTCTTGACTCAACATATAGTTTCAATACTTGCCTCCTTTCTTCACTATACCTCTGCCATTTCCAAAGTTCACTTGGTAAGGCTTGAACCAATTACTCTTTTTATTTAAACCCATAGAATTTTTAATGATTACTGTTAAGAAGAAAATATGTGGAATATTATTTTGAATAATAGTTTGATAATGATAACTAAAGGTAATTTTTTAACCAACTTAGAAATAAACTCAATTAAAAATATTGATATTCCAGAACACTTCACTAAAAGAAGGCTATGCTTTAAAAAAGCTCTCAGATAAAAGTAGAAGAGAAATTCAGTACAACAGATGTACAGAGCTCAATACAGGAATATAAGAAATATGAAAGAACAAGGAGAAATGACACATCCTCAGGTTTATAATTCAACAGCAACTGACTCCAAGACATAGAAGTAAGTAAAATAAAGGATAAAGAATTCAAAACAATGAATGCAATGTCTAATATTTAGTAAATCCACACTGTTGGCAAGAACTAATCCCCTTCAAATGTGTACAAGCTAGACAGAGACAGTCATCACCCAAGGTAATGTCAACATCAGGTGCTTTTCTCAATTCATGAAGTTACTCTTTTTCTATAAAAAATTATTTTATTAGTTCTTCTTAGTTATGCATTCTTCTTAGTTACACATGACAGTGGAATCCATTTTGTTAAAATTATACAAGCATATGATATATCTTATTATAATTAGAACCCTATACTTGTAGGTGATCACTGAAAAAACTAGGGATAGAAGGAACATACCTCAATATTGTAAAAGCTATATATGACAAAACCAAGGTCAGCATCATTCTAAATGGAGAAACACTAAAATCATTTCCTCTAAAAACAGAAATAAGTCAGGAATGCCACTTCACCACTTCTATTCAACATAGTCCTTGGAATTACAGTCAGAGCAATTAGCAAAAGAAAGAATTAAAGAGATACAAACAGGTAAAAAAGAACTCAAGCTATCTCTGATTACCGATGACATGATTCTATATTTAGAAGACCACAAAAAATCTGCCAGTAAACTTCTAGAACTCATAAATGGCTCAGCAAAGTAGTATTATACAAAAGCAACACCCATAAATCAATTGCATTCCTATTCTCCAATGATGAATCAGCTGAAAGAAAAATTAGGAAAACCATTCCAGTCACAATAGCCTCAAAAAAAAAAATACTTAGGACTTTGTCTAACAAGAGGTGAAGGATCTCTACAACAAAAACTATAGAACAGTAAAGAAAGAAGTTCAGGAAGATCTTAGAAGATGGAAAGACTTCCAATGTTCTTGGACAGGCAGAATTAATATTGTCAAAATGGCCATACTACCAAAGTACTATACAGATCTAGTGCAATTCCCATCAAAATTCCAATGACATTCTTCATAGAAATAGGAAAAGCAGTCATGTAATTCATTTGGAAAAATAAGAGACCCAAAATAACCAAAGCAATCCTTAGTGAGAAATATGAATCAGGAGGCATCACAATACCAGGTCTAAAAAATTATATTACAGAGCTATAGTAACAAAAATGGCATGAGATGGCACCATATATAAATAGGTAAGAAAACCAGTGGAACAGAACAGAAGACATAGAGACAAACCTACATAAATATAGTTATATCACACTAGACAAAAGTATCAAAAACACACACTGGAGAATGGATAGCTTCTTCAACAAATGGTGCTGGGATAACTGGAAATCAATATATAAAAGAATGAAAGTTAAGCCCTATCTGTCACTCTGCAGAAAAATCAACTCTTTTAAGTGGATCAAAGACCTAGGAATTAGAAGAGAACTTACACCTATCAGAAGAAAAGGTAGACCCAAAACTTCAACATATTGGCACAGGAACTGAATTCCTGAATAAGACTCCTAACACATAAGAAGTAAAATCAAGAATCAATAAATGGGATGGTACCAAACTAAAAAGCTTCTTCACAGCAAAAAGAAACAATCAAGAGCATGGTGAGAACCTACAGAATGGGAGAAAATCTTTACCACCTGCACCTCAGCAGAGCATTAATTTCTAGGATATATAAAGAACTTAAAAATCTTAACACCAGTAATAACAACAACAACAACAACAACAACAACAACAACAAACCAATCAATAAATGGGCAAAGGAACTTCTCCAAAGAAGAAATATGGTCAACAAATATATGAAAAAAGTGTTCAACATCTCTAGCAATTGCAGAAATGCAAATTAAAACTACACTGAGATTCTATCTCACTCCAGACAGAATGACAACTATCAAGAACACAAGTAACTGCAAATATTGGTGAGGATGTGGGGGAAAAGATTCACTAATACATTGCTAGTGGGACTGCAAATTGGTGCAACCACTCTGGAAAGTGGTATGGAGATTCCTTAGAAAACTTGAAATGGAAACACCATTTGACCCAGTTTTCCCACTCCTTGGTACATATCCAAAGAATTTAAAATTAGGATACTACAGTGACGCAGTCATATCAATGTCTATAGCAGCACAATTCACAATAGCTAATCTATAGGACCAACCTAATTGCCCTTCAACAGATGAATGGATAAAGAAATTGTGGCATATATACACAGCCATAAAAAGTAATGACTATGACATTTGCCAGTAAACGGATGGATCTGGAGACATTATGCTAAGCAAAATAAGCCAATTCCCCCCCAAAAAGCCAATCTTTTCAAAAGCAAAGGTTGAATATTTTTGCTGATATGTGGAAGCTAAACCACAATAAAGTTGGGGTGATAAGAAGAGAAGTTCAGAAGATTATCTGCTCATTCCTAGATTATCTTCTACCTGCATTCTAATCAATATGCTATCTTTTCATAATGACTCTAATACAAATCTTTCCATCAGTAAGATTCTTACTATGTAACATAACTGTTCTTCAGAACAAATTCTAAATATAAGCATGTTCTTGTGAGAGCTTTTCTAAGAAAATTGAAATCAGAGGTGGTCTATAGAATGCTTTTGAGTGAGTGCAGAACTCACTTGTATTAGGACCAGAATCCAGGATTAGTTGTAAGTACTAATAAAAGTTTCTCTGCTGTTCATCTATGGGAATCTCTAAAGATCAGGTGACAGAAGCAAGAATACATCTCATTTTTTCAGTAAGAAGTCTCCAGAGAAATGGAACCTCAGAACCCATTAAAATGGTGTGTGTGTGTGTGTGTGTGTGTGTGTGTGTGTGTGTATGAGAATGAGAGAGGGAGAGATGGGGATAGGTTTGGGAGGACATTTATTTTCTGATAAGGAATTAGCTCATATGATTTTGGCAGCTGATAGGTTTGTAATCCTAGAGCAAGATTGCAGGCTGGAAATTCAGTCAGGGATTGAAGCTTCATTCTTGAAGCAGAATTCCTTCTCTGTGAAACCTCAGATTTTGCTATTAAGGTCTTAAACTGGTTGGATGAGTCCTGGATCCAAATTATTGAAAATAATGTCCTTTACTTGAAGTTAATTGATCATAGATATTAATGACATCTACAATATACATTCACAGCAACATCTGGATTAGTGTTTGATTAAATAACTGGGTACTGTATACTAGCTAAGCTGATTAAAAAAAAAAAAGAAATAAAACAAACTGAATACATACAGACATACACACAAAAAATTATCCCATTCACCTCCTCATTTTCTCCTGAAAAGTTGTTTTGTGCAATGGCCTCAAATTCAGATCAGATCTAATTATTGTCCTTTAAGCTATTACCTTTGACTCTCAAAAATACAATCAATGCCATCAGCCATGAGCAACAACAGACAACTTAAGATCTCTGAAGTTTAGTTTGTTGTAATTAATGAGAGATAATGTAAAAATGGAAAAATAAACCTTACTTGGTTAGATTTCAGTATTTTATTTGAAAAAACAATGAAAGACACATTTAAGAAACTTCAGGATGTTTTGTAAATGCAAGGAGTTGCACAAGATCTCTAGACTACTTTCTTTCTTTTTCTTTCGATTTTGAAGTGTTTTGTTTGTTTCTCCTTTGTTCTGGCATTCTGTGAACCAGAAACTTGAAAGTGGGCTTCCTGCCACCTCAAGTAAACCTTCCAGATCCCACACAATGTACACAAACATTCCATCTGAAAGAGAACTGTCGGTAACCAAGATTCAGTATTAAAAGTAAGGTCCAAAGAATTTATTTTCAGATATATTTGGCTTTCTAGCTCACATTCAAAGCAGTTAGGAGAATACATAAACAGAGCTGCATGTGCCACTCTCAATTAAATTAGAATTACACCAAACCTGGAAGAATAAAATAAAGTGAAACATTTTTATCATCAGTGAAATAATGCATGTTGAAAGAAGGTATAAAAATTTAGGGCTTCTTGAAAATGTGTTAGAAGCAGAATGGAGGTATTTTTTTTACAGACCTTGGTTTAGTGTTCAGACAAAGCAATGACCACAGAGCCGAGTGATAAATCTCATAGACAACTTTTTCATAGACTAATCTATTGCTGAATAAAGAGTGCTCTACTGTTCAGTTATTACTCCCAGATGTAAATGGAAAATATGGATTAAAATAATCTACCAACCATGTAACACCTGGAAATATGTAGAACATACCCACCAGCTCATGTTCTCTCTCACAAGAGGGAGAACTAAATTTTAATACAAGGTGAACAAACATGAACCAACAAATAATTACATGAATTCTACAAGGTTATCATAAAATAAAAGTTCTCACACACAGAGTGAGAACATCATCAGGGAAAACATGTCGGTATAAAACAGATGAAAACTCTGACCAAATATCTTCCCAGATTAAAAAACAGGGACAAATAAATTTATTTCTAATATGAGAAGACAAAACAGATAAAAGCTTTGTTAAAAAAAAGGACAAAATAAGAGATGACCACACAAATAAAAAAAAAACCTTCTAAAATAAGAACTGAATTAAGAAGACCATACAAGGATGGATATGACCTCTTTGTATGTATTCATATATATAGATAATAAATCATTCTTCCTAATGTTCATGGCAAAATTTTCCAAGAATACTTTCATGGGGATGCATTGAACAGCATCTGGTTGGGATTCATGTTTTCATATTTCTCTAGCTAGATACCTACTAGAACTAAAATATTGCAATGAATGGGTTCTCTGGGAAGTAGACACTGAGTCAGAGTTAGCAGTACATGAGCCTTATGGGGATGAGTGTGGATGGTAAACTCTGAGAAATTTAAAATGAGGAAGTAGCAGAATTAAACTATAAAAGCTTTCAGATGATGCAGATGTTGACACCTGTGAAAGGAAAGAATTCAGGAAATAGGTTTGGGTCAGGAGATCTTCTGAATGTAATGCAGGGCTGAAAAGGTGTTAGCAACCCCACGGGGAGACTAGAGAAAATAATGCAAGTTAAAATAAGTCTATATTTGACCAAAATGGCTAAAGTCTATTAGGAGCCCTCTCAGTCATTGTTTGGGGTTGAGCAAAAAGCACAGGACTCAGCTTGAAAAAGGAGTTAAAATCTGGAGGCATCAAAACTTAAAGACTGTCAACTAAGTGCATGCCTTATGCTGAATGGAGTTCACTTTTTTTTTTTATTTACTTATTGATTCATTGAACACAAATGGAGTACAGCTATTGTTTCAAGGGTTGTACACAAAGTAGAGTCACACCATCTGTGCTTTCTTGCATGTACACAGGGCAATGATATCTGTCACACACTCTGTTATTGATTTTACTCCCCACCCGCCCCCACCCCTCCCTTCCCTCTATGCTAGCTTTTGAAAGTAATTTTGAGGCAGCCCCTCCACAGTTGGTTTAGCTGGATGCGTGAGATTACCATTCTTTCTGATCCTTTCAATTTCTTTGAGCAATTCTCTTGGATTACCCTTCATTTAACTTGGGAAAAGTGACTGCTTCTTTACCAAATCATCACTGCTATACTCCCACATGACCTGCGCTGGCAGAAAAGAGGATATGCCACAGTACTACTGCTGGGAAAATTTTTCTCCATTTAATTAATGTTGCCTTGATTCCTAGTACATTCCTTATGCAAGATGGAGATGAATGATGAAATTCTGAACTTAGCAATAAGGCTCAAGAATGCTCTAAATACGATGACAGGGGATATCTAGTATCTTAGAAGTCTTAGAAATGGAAAAGATTAGATCATTCTCTAACAATTTTTGCTTTGGCTAAAATTCTAAGACATACTTCATTCCCATTTAAAATCCTATTTATTTATTTATTTATTTATTTATTTATTTATTTACATTTTTGTTATTTTTAGTTGTACTTGACAGTAGAGTATAATTTGACTTATTGACACAAACATAGAGTCCGTATTATTATAAATAGGATACTAGTTTTCATATCTCTTTTGGTAGCAATACCATGCTGTTTTTGTTACGATTGCTCTGTAGTTATTTAAATTCTGGTTTTGTGATACCACCTCCTTCACTTGTCTTGCTGAGGATTGCTTTGGCTATTTTGGATCTCTTATTTTTCAAATGAATTTCATGGCTGCCTTTTATATTGGAATATCATTGGAATTTTGATGGGAATTACATTGAATTTTGATAATATTAATTCTGCCTATCCAAGGACTTGGAAGATCTTTCCATCTTGTAAGGTCCTCTTCAGTTTATTTCTTTACTGTTCTGTATTTCTTTTACCTCCTTTGTTAAATTGATTCCCAGGTGTTTATTTTTATTTTTTTGAGGCTATTTTGAATGGGAGAGTTTTCTTATTTTCTCTTTTGGCTGATTCTTCATTGGTGTATAGGAAAGCAATTAATTTATGGGTGTTAATTTTATACACTGCTACTTTGCTGGATATTTATGAGTCTAAAAGTTTTCTGGTGGAGATTTTGTGTTTTCTAAATATTAAATCTTGTTGTTGGTAGATAGGGATGGTTTGAGCTCTTCTTTTCTTATTTGTATCTCCTTAATTTCTTTCTTTGCTAATTGCTCTGGCTACAGTTTCAAGAACTATGTTGAATACAAGTGGTGACAGAGGTCATTTTTGTCTTGTTTCACTTTTTAGAGGGAATGCTTTCAGTTTCTCTCCATTTAGAATGATGTTAGCTTTGGGTTTAGCATTTATAGTGTTCACAAGTTGAGGTATGTTCCTACTATCCCTAGTGTTTCTAGTGTTTTGAAGATGAATGAATGCTATGTTTTGTCAAATACTTTCTCTGCATCTATTGAGATAATTATGTGATTTTTGTCTTTAAGTCTATTCATGTGATATATTACATTTATTGATTTCCCTATATTGAACCAAACTTGCATCCCTGGAAAGAAACCCAACCCATATGATGGTGGTGCTTTTGTATATGATTTGCCATACAAATTTCATCAGAGATACGGCCCTGAAGTTTTCTTTCCTTGATGTGTCTTTCTTTGGTTTTAGAATCAGGGTGATACTAGCTTCATAGAATGGGTTGAAATATTTCCTTCTTTTTCTAATTCATGGAATTATTTGAGGAGGATTGATGTTATTTCTTCTATGAAGGTCTGGTAGAACTCAGATGAGAATTCATCTGGTCCTGGACTTTAATATGTTGGTAGGCTTTTGATGACATCTTCAATATCATTGCTAAAAATTGATCTGTTTAAATGTTCTGTGTTCTCCTGGTTCATCTTGGGTAGGTCAAATTTCTCTAGAAAATTTTTGATGTCTTCAAGATTTCCTATGTCACTGAAGTATAAGTTTTTAAAATAGCTTCTGATTATCCTTTGTATTTCAGTGGTGTCCATGGTGACATTTCCTTTTCCTCATGAGTTTTAGAAATTTGAGTTTTTTTCCCTCTTTCTCTGGGTTAGCCTGGTTATGGGTTTATCACTTTTATTGATTTGTTTTTCAAGGAACCAACTTTTTACTTCATTTGTTTTTTGAATTGTTTTTGTTTGTTTGTTTCAATTTTATTGATTTTGGCTCTGATTCTAATTATTTTCTGTTTTCTGCTGTTTTTAGTATTAATTTTTTCTTCTATTTCCAGCCTTGAGATTTAATGTTAGGTTATTTGTTGACTTTCTGTTCTTTATTGAATCAGTTTAGTGGTATGATCTTTCTTCTTAGAACCACCTTCATAGTGTCCCAGAGATTTTGGTATGTTGAATTGCTGTTCTTATTTACCTCTAAGTATTTTTCTTTATTTCATCCCTGATTTCTTCTGCTATACATTGCTCATTCAGTAGCACATTATTTAGTCTCTAGGTGTTAGAGTAGCTTCTATTTTTTATTAGAAAACAATCCATGTGCTGCTGAGATGAAAGTGTATTCAGTCATTGATGGATGAAATATTTAATATGTCTGTTAAGTGTTATGTCTAAGTTATTAATTGTAGTTCTTAATCCAAAGCTTCTTTGTTTAGGTTTTATTTAGATGATCTATCCAGTGAGGAAAGAGGTTAGTTAAAGTCACCTTTTATTATTTTTTTGTGGTCTGTTTAGTTCTTGAAATATAATGTACGTATAAATATTTAGGATTGTTGTATATTGTCAATGCGTGATTCCCTTAAACAGTATGAAATGACTTTCTTGGTCCCTTATGATTAACTTATTTGAAATCGACTTTATCTGATATGGGAATAGAAGCTGCTGCTTATTTATGAGACCCCTGTGAATGATTTTCCCCATCCTTTTACCTTCAATACATGGATGTCTGTGCCTGTGAGGTGAGTCTCTTGGAGACAGCATATTGTTGGGTCTTGTTTTTGAATCCATTCCACCAGTCTGTGTCTTTTGATTGATGAGTTTAGGTCATTTACATTTAATGCTATTGTTAAGAAGTGATTTTTATCCCCTGTTATTTTTTTTTTTGGTGGGGGTGGGTTTTAATTTTTTGTTTTTAATTTGCTTATTGATTCATTGAGCATAAATAGAGTACAGCTATTGTTTCTCTGGTTGTACACAAAGTAGAATCACACTATCTGTGCATTCATACATGTACACAGGGCAATGATGTCTGTCACACATTCTGTTAATATTCTTACCCCCCCACCCCCGACCCTACTCCTCCCTTCCCTCTATGCTATTTAT
>JAJEJO010003599.1:0-12988 GCA_020662805.1 Glaucomys volans | reverse complement strand
ATTATGCATCATCATTCATTTATCAGAGAGACCATTCGGCCTTTGGATTTTTGGGATTGGCTGATCTCACTTAGCATAACAGTCTCCAACATCATCCATTTACCTACAAATACCATAATTTTATTCTTCTTTATGGCTGAGTAATATTCCATTGTGTATCTATACCACAGTTTCTTTAGCCATTCATCTATTGAAGGGCATCTAGGTTGGTTCCACAATCTAGCTATTGTGAATTGAGCAGCTATGAATATTGATGTGGCTGCATCACTGTAGTAATCTGATTTTAAGTCCTTTGGGTATAGGCCAAGGAGTGGGATAGCTGGGTATTATTTTGATTTATTTGTTTTTTTAATTTAACTATCCTTCTAGTATAGTTCCTGTCTTTGCTGGTTTTCAATTTTGCTTTTTATTTCTTCTTCATGAAATATTTCATTGAGTATGTTTGGCAGTGCAGGATTTCTATTTGTGAATTCTTTTAACTTCTGTTTATCATGGAAGATTTTTATTTCATTGTCAAATCTGAAGCATAATTTTTCCAGATTGCCATGTCCAACACAGCCATATTTGTGGTTCTGGTGAGGGATGATGGGGGATTAGAAAAATAAACACTCACACACTCAAATTTGAAGAAAACACTGGGATCATTTAGAGTGCTGCTCTCTGATGGAGAAGCAGATCTAAAGAGTTACACCAGCATTCTCTATTTATATATGTCTCATTATCTGGCTAAAGACTATGCAAACATTATTCTTTGTACTCAGAAAGTTACAGAAACTAGAAAGCTATGCAGCTTTCCTCCAGCTGCAATCCACAATTGCAATGTGCAGTGTTTGAAGCTTTGCGTAATGTTCAAGAAGGTCCATTGTTTAAATTACTGTTAAGTGGGCAGGCTTAGGAGTAGAGGAGCTGGTGACATTGTGGTTGTCCAGCATGAGAATTTCTCTATCCCTAGGTGCTATGTGCCTGAGATCAAGTTTGAACTTGATAGGACTCTTGCACAGAAACTTCTCATGCAGGGTTACCATAGCAGCCAGGCATACTTATGCCTTTGCACATAAACATTGCCAGGCACCAGGTGGCCACAGCACTGGGCATCTGTATCACTTGAATATGCTCAGGTTCTGCTCAAGTGGCAGAGGAGCCAGTCCTTTACTCCCCTCACCTCCCATAGCTCCCATATCTAAACCTTCTTTGCTCAGTCTCAAAGCACACCTTCACTGACCCCACCGACAGATAAATCTCCATCATAACCAGCTGGTCCTGCCAACTGTGAGATTCAAAAGTGAGAGGCATGCAGAATCTCTTGGGTCTGAGTATCTTAAATTCCCCTGGGTACAACACTTTCCACATCTGAATTTCACCGGGTTTTCTAGTCACTCTTTGGGTCACATGGCAGGCCCCTGACAGGTCATGTTTTCAGATTCAGCTGGAATTACACAGTTCTGGGAACCCGGGTTTATTCCCACATCCACTGGTCACCATAGTACAGTGGAAAAAGTTGATGTCTGACCCTGTTCTTTGTAAGTCACTGAGAGAAGCACAGTATGTCTTTCACACATAATCAAAATGTAGCCAATTCACCCACCAGATCAGTTAAACGATGTCCCCAATCAGTGTTCTCTCCATTTCAAGACATGCTTTGGTCCCATCCAAAATGCACACTCTCTTAATCTCTCTCTCCAGCCTGCCCAGTCTGGATCAGTATCATCAGTCACTGGTGCTGGCAATGGGTGTTTTTCTTTCTTTTATATTTTATTATTTTATTTTCTCTATTGAAATTTCTGTGTCCCCAGGCTGCTCTGAGAGTGCAGTATTACATCCCAGTAGGATTTCCTTTTTATTTACTGGCCTCAAAGAGAAGCTGTTTTTCCTCTTTCCTGGTCCCATGCCACCAAGAAGTTTGGAAAGGAACCTTCTCTACTCTTCCATCTTGACCCCCAAGCAATTCCCTTTTGAAATTTTGCAAGTATGGAGAGAAAGAGTGAAGGAGGCAGGGGAAGAGAGATGCATAGAGATATTTGAGGAGATGTTAAAGTCATAAAAAATAGGATGGCATTTTAAAAAATCTTAGGCATTTTAAATAAATGCTAAGTAAAATTTGATGCATTCATATATCACTTAAAAAGAAGTTGAGAAGTATCTTAATTTAATGGAAAAAAAATAAAAAATGAACTCACAATGGATTATTTCTAGATATTCAGCTCCAAACAAATGGAGTTTTAAGAAAATGAAGAAAAACAAAAGAAAATATAAAATAAAAGTATGAAATAATTTATTCAAATGAATGAATGGCATAAGTCTGCAGATGGAAAAAAGCCCTTTGATGCCTAGCAAAATGATTTAAAAACCCACATACTGGTGATTTCAACATCCATGTAGATGAGTTCTCAAGAAAATTGCCTCTGGGTTCCTTGTTTCCTTATCTTTCAGTGATCTGACTCTTCATCCTATCTCAGGCACAATTTACATGTTAATATCATTAATATTTTCATTTATAATAATTGCATTCCCCTAATAATTTATTTTTCAAGCACCTTATTCTTTGAGCACAACCTCTTACCTTTTCAGTCACTCCACTTTATAACATAAACTCCCATAATATCCCAGTTAGGCACTGACCTCATGGTATTGATAGTCTCCAAGATCAACTCCATGTTGGGTAATTTTCTAGGACTCCTGGGGCTCAGTATACAGTTGTACCCATATCTAGGATTTATTGTAGTGAATGGATACCAAAAAATCAGGAAAGGAAAGGCATATGAGGAAAAGTTTGAAGGAAAGCAGGTGCAAGTTTCCAAGATTTCTTTCTTAATGAAGTCACAATAAGATACATTTAATTCCTACAGCAATGAGTTTTGTCAATGTGTTAAAATGGTTACCAGAGAAGCTCTTTGGAGATTCAGTGACCAGAGATTTTACTGAGCACAAGTCATGCAGGTACCTTCTACCTAATTTATACCAAATTTTGGATTTATAAAGAAAAGTAGACATTCAGCATAAACTATATTGTTCATACACATGCAGTGGAGGCACTGTAAATCATTCTTACCAGATACTGGTGGGAATGGTTTCAAAATTCAAGCTCCCAGATGACAGGCAAGAGAACGTTTATTAAGAAGTAGTTTCAAAGGTGGCCTTCTTCTTTTTTTATTTTTTGCTGATTTTTTAAAAATTTTGATTCATTGTACACAAATGGGTTACAACTTTCATTTATCTGTTTATACATGAAGTAGAGTCACACACTGTGCAATCATACACATATATAGGGTAATGATGTTTGTCTTATTCTATAACGTTTCCTTCCCCCGACCCCCTTCCCATCCCTCATTTTCCTCTATACAATCCATCCTTCCTCCATTCTTGCCTCTCCCCTCCCATTATGTCTCATCATTCGGCCTCTGTATTTTTAGGATTGGCTTATTTCACTTAGCATGCTATTCTCCAATTCCATCCATTTACCTGCAAATGCCAAAATTTTAGTCTTCTTTATGGCTGAATAATATTCCATTGTGTTTATGTACCACAATTTCTTTATCCATTCATCTATTGAAGGGCATCTAGGTTGGTTCCACAATCTAGCTATTATGAATTGAGCTGCTATAAACATTGATATAGCTTCAACACTATAGTATGCTGATTTTAATTCCTTTGGGTATAGGGCAAGGAGTGGGATAGTTGGGTCAAATGGTGGTTCCATTCCAAGTTTTTTGAGGAATCTCTATACTGCTTTCCAGAGTGGCTACATCAATTTGCAATCCCACCAACAATATATTAGTGTACTTTTTCCGCACATCCTCACCAACACTTATTGTTGCTTGTATTCTTGATAATAGACAATATAATTGGGGTGAGATGAAATCTTAGGATACTTTTGATTTGCATTTCTCTTATTACTAGAGACGTTGAACATTTTTTTTTTCATCTATCTCTTGATTGCTTGCAGATCTTCTTCTGTGAAGTGTTCTGCTCATTTTGTTAGCCAATTTATTGACTGGGGTATTTGTAAACTTGGTGTCAAGTTTTTTGACTTCTTTATAAATTCTGGAGATTAGTGTTCTATCTGAAGTGTGTGTGGCAAAGATTTTCTCCCACTCTGCATGCTCTGTCTTCACATTGTTGATTGTTTCCTTTGCTGAGAAAAAACTTTCTAATTTGAATCTATCCCATTTATTGATTTCTGCTTTTATGTCATTGTGCTTTGGGAGTCATGTTAAGGACGTCTGGTCCTAAGCCCACATGATGAAGATATGGTGCAGGGTCTCTGGTCTAATCCTAGGTCCTTGATCCATTTTGAGTTGAGTTGTGGGCAGGGTGAGAGATAGGGTTTTAGCTTCATTTTGCTGCATATGAATTTCCAGTTTTCCCAGCACCATTTGTTGAAGAGGCTGTCTTTTCTCCGTTGTATTTTTTTGGCTCCTTTGTCTGATATGAGATAATTGTATTTATGTGGGTTTGTGTCTGTGTCCTCTATTCTGTAACATTGGTTTACCTGTCTATTTTGGTGCTAATACTATGCCATTTTTGTTACTATTGGTCTGTAGAATAGTTTAAGTTCTGGTATTGTGATATCACCTGCTTTGCTCCTCCTGCTAAGGTTTGCTTTGGCTATTCTGGGTATCTTATTGTTCAAAATAAATTTCATGATTCCTTTCTTTATTTCTATGAGGTACATTATTGGGATTTTAATTGAAATTGCATTGAACTTGTATAGCATTTTTGGTAGGATGGCCATTTTGACAATATTAATTCTGCCTACCCAACAACATGGGAAATATTTCCATCTTCTAAGGTTTTCTTTAATTCTATTTTTAGTGTTCTATAGTTCTCATTGTAGAGGTCGTTAACCTCTTTTGTTTGATTTCCAAGTATTTTTTTGAGGCTATTTTTAATGGGGTAGTTTTCCTAATTTCTCTTTCAGAGGATTAATCATTTATGAATAAAAATGCATTAGATTTCTGAGTGTGATTTTATATCCTGCTATTGTGCTGAGTTCATTTCTGAGTTCTAGAAGTTTTCTGTGGAATTTTTCGGCTCCTCTAAATATATAATCATGTCATTAGCAAATAGGGATAGCTTGAGTTCTTCTTTTCCCATTCATATCCCCTTAATTTGTTTGGTCTGTCTAATTGCTCTGGCTAGAGTTTCAAGGATGATGTTGAACAGAAGTGGTAAGAGAGGGCATCCCTCCTGTGGGAAGCTGTCCTTATTTAGCAGAATCAGACTAGGTTGAGCCACATGACACAGAGGCCTGGCTTCTAGGAACTGTTGGGGAGTTTGTGACATTGCATGGGAATTATTCCTTTTTTCCTTTCAGAATTTGCATGGCTCCCCTAACTCCACTCCACCCTGTCCATCACAGAAGCAGCTCCTCCTGGTCGTTGCCGGCTTTTACCTACATATTATAAATAAAGGAGAGTTGGGTGACTCAGTGGTTGTAAAGAGGCCAGAGCTTGTATGGTTGGATCTGTCACACTCCCTCTCATAAAAAGAGTATTGCCTCTTGTGTGTTTATTGAGTCGATAATTTTGGGGGGTTAAAGATAGAGAAAAACAGCCAACAACCTCATCCGGCAGTCAACCCTTTCCTCCTTCACCACGTGGGACATGGCAGAGAGGACCCCAACAAATAGAAGTGGTGACAGAGGGCACCCCTGCCTTGTTCCAGTTTTTAGGGGGAATGCTTTCAGTTTTTCTTCATTTCAAATAATGTTGGCCATGGGCTTAGCATAGATAGCCTTTACAATGTTGAGGTATGTTCCTATTATCCCTGTTTTTTCTAGTGTTTTGAGCATGAAGGGGTGTTGTGTTTTATCAAATGTTGTTTTGGCATCTATTGAAATAATCATATGATTTTTAATTTTAAGTCTGTTGATGTGGTGAATTACATTTATTAATTTCCGGATATTGAAACAACCTTGCATCCCTGGAATGAAACCCACTTGATCTCATGGTGCACTATCTTTTAAATATATTTTTATATGCTATTTGTTAAAATTTTGTTAAGAATTTTTGCTTTATGTTCATTGGGAATATTGTTCTGAAGTTTTCATTCCTTAGTTTGTCTTTGCCTGATTTTGGTATCAGGATGATATTAGCTTCATAGAATGAGTTTGGAAGTGTTCCTTCCTTTTCTATTTCATGCAATACTTTGAGGAGTATTGGAATGAGTTCTTCTTTGAAGGTCTTGTAGTACTGGCTGAGAATCCATTTCATCCCAGTTTTCTTTGTTGGTAGGCTTTTGATGGCTTCTTTTATTTCGTTGCCTGAAATTGATTTGTTTAAATTGTGTATTGAGAATCGGTTTGGGAGGATCATATGTCTCTAGAAACCTCTCAATGTCTTCAAGATTTTCTATTTTGTTGGAGTATAGATTTTCAAAATAGCTTCTAATTATGCTTTGTACTTCAGTGGTGTCTGTCATGATATTTCCTTTTTCATCAGGAATTTTAGTAATTCAAGTTTTCTCTCTCATTCTCTTTGTTAGTGTGGCTAAGGGTTTATCAATTTTGTTTATTTTTTCAATGAACCAACTTTTTGTTTTGTCAGTTTTTTGAATTGTTTCTTTTGTTTTAATTTCATTGATTTCAGCTCTGATTATAATTATTTCCTGCCTTCTACTACTTTTGGTGTTCATCTGTTCTTCTTTTCCTAGGGCTTTGTGCTGTAATGTTAGGTTGTTTATTTGTTGACTTTTTCTTCTTTTATTGAATGTGCTCCATGCAATGAATTTTCCCCTTAGTACTGCTTTCATAGCATCCCACAGATTTTGATATGTTGTATTGTTTTTCTCATTTACCTCCAAGAATGTTTTAATTCCTCCCTGATGTCTTCTGTTATCATTGCATCATTCAATAGCAAATTATTTAGTCTCCAGGTGTTGGAGTAGTTTCTGTTTTTTATTTTATCATTGATTTCTAATTTGATTCCATTATGATCTGATAGAATACAAAGTAGTATCTCTATCTTTTTGTATATTTTAAGAGTAGTTTTGTGGCATAACATATGATCTATTTTAGAGAACAATCTATGTACTGCTGAGAATAAGGTGTAATTGTCATTGATGGATGGATGGAATATTCTATATGTCTGTTAAGTCAAATTATTGATTGTGTTATTGAGTTCTATGGTTTCTTTGTTCAACTTTTGTTTGGAAGATCTGTCCAATGGTGAGAGAGGCATGTTAAAGGCACCTAGTATTATTGTGCTGTGGTCTATTTGGTTCCTAGAATCGAGAAAGATTTGTTTGACGTACATTAATGCACCATTGTTTGGGGCATAAATATTTATGATTGTCATGTCTTGCTGATTAATGCTTCCCTTAAGCAGTATGAAATGTCCTTCATTATCCTTTTTAACTAACTTTGGCTTGAAGTCTGCTTTATCTAATTTGAGGATGGAAACCCCCACTTTTTTACTGAGTCCATGTGTGTGGTATGTTTTTCCCCATAGTTTCACTTTTAGTCTGTGGGTATCTTTTTCTACAAGATGAAACTCTTGAAGGCAGCGTATTGTTGGGTCTTTCTTTTTTTTTTTCTTTTTCTTTTGAACCAGGGATTGAACTCAGGGGCACTCGGCCACTGAGCCACATCCCCAGCCCTATTTTGTATTTTATTTAGAGACAGAGTCTCACTGAGTTGCTTAGGGCCTCGCTAAGTTGCAGAGGCTGGCTTTGAACTTGCGATCCTCCTGCCTCAGCTTCCCGAGTCACTGGGATTACAGGTGTGCACCACCACACCCAGCTGGGTCTTTCTTTTTAATCCAATCTGCCAGTCTATTTCTTTTGATCGATGAGTGTAGGCCATTAACATTCAGAGTTATTATTGAGATATTATTTATATTCCTGGGCATTTTGGCTTATTTTTGCTTTTTAATTTGACTTGGTTTCTCCTTAAATTGGCTATTCCTTTAGGGTAGTTTCTTCCTTTGCTAACTTATATTGTTTTTCTTTTCTTCCTTATGGAATATTTTCCTGGGAATGTTCTGTAGTGTAGTCTTTCTATTTGTAAACTCTTTTACCTTTTCTTTATCATGGAAGGATTTTATTTCTTTGTCAAATCTGAAGGTAAGTTTTTCAGGGTATAAGATTCTTGGTTGGCATCCATTTTCTTTCTTTCACTGCTTGAAATATGTATTTACAGGCTCTTTTAGCTTTTATGGCCTGGGCTGAGAAATCTGTTGATATCCGTATTTGTTTCCCCCTATATGTAATCTGATGATTTTCTCTCACAATCTTTAAAATTCTATCTTTATTTTGTGTGTTAGGTATTTTCATTATAATGTGACTTGTTGTGCATCTGTTATAATTTTTGTGCATTTGGTGTTCTGTAAGATTATTGTATTTGATTTTGCATTTCATTCTTCAGATTTGGGAAATTTTCTGATATTATTTCATTGAATAGATTATTCATTCCTTTGGTGTGTATCTCTGTGCCTTCCTCAATCCTATCTGCAAGTGTACAAGGTGATTACCACCAATCATTTTAAAATTTTTTATTTGTTCTAATTAGTTATACATGACAATAGAATGCATTTTGACACATCATATACATATAGAGTATAACTTCTTCTTTTGGTTGTATATGTTGTAGCATCATATTGGTCATGTACTCATACATGTACACAAGGTAATAATGTCTGATTCATTCTAGGATCCTCTTACTCCCTTACTTCCTCCCCTTGCTTCACTGCCCTCTGCCTAATCCAAAGTACCTCTATTTTCCCCTACCAACTCGTTATTGTGAATTAGTATCTGCATGTCAGAGAAAACTTTCAGTCTTTGGTTTTTGGGATTGACTTATTTTGCTTACATGACATTCTCTAGCTCCATCCATTTACCTGCAAATGCCAGAAATTCATTCTTCTTTATGGCTGAGTAATATTCAATTGCATGCATATATATATATATACATATATATATATATGCACTATACATATATTACATTTTCTTAATCCATTCATCATTTGAAGGGCATCTAAGTTGGTTCCATATTTTGGCTATTGTGAATCAAGCTATTATAAACATTGATGTCACTGTGTAACTGTAGTATACTGATTTTAAGTCCTTTGGGTATAAGCTGAAGAGTAGGATAGCTGGGTCAAATGGTTGTTCCATTACAAGTTTTCTGAGGAATTGCCATATTGCCTTCCATAATGGTTGCACCAATTTGCAGTTTCGTTTTTGAGTTTTGCTTATGGAGCAGCACTCTCCCAATATTCTTATTTCATTGACCTCTCCTTTCTTGGTTCCTTCCCATCTGTATCTCCAAACCATGCCATCTCTGGTTTCAGTCTTGATACCTCCTTTTCATTATTCTTTCTTTCTGGTTAAGCTCATTGCTTAGAGTACTATTCACACAATGATAACTTCAAAATTCCTATCTCATCCTCAGATCTCTCCAGGTCCATGTTAAATTGATAACTTTATCTGCAATTTGAATACAAATGGACATCTTAAAATTAACATTTTAAACAAATAACTCCATTCTTTCTTTCTTCAACCCTACTATATCTGCAATGTACTACTAAATTTCAAAAGAGCATGTTCAGTCAAAATTTTGAATTTATTCATGACCCCTATTTTATCTTATATTGAATAAGATAAAATTTGTTGGCTCGAATTCTTTGTCTCTACCTTTATCTCACTAGATTAATTAATCCTCGTTTCTTGCTTGGATTATTTTAATTGTCTATTGACAATCTGTGTCTGCATTTGCTTTTTTTCAACCTTTTTGCTGCATATCTGACAAAATGTTCTCTTTGAAATATAAGAAAATATATGGTCAATTCCCTTCTTTTAAAGCCAAAATATTCAGTCTTTGCCTCATTAACTGCTTTGTACTCCTGTGTAGCATTTATCCTCCCCTAGGTTTTTGCACCCAGAGAAATGGTCAGATAAAAATATTTCAGACTGGAAAGATGCAGGAATTTTCCTCTGTGCAGCCTGGAGTTAATGCAGTAGGTCCAAAATTGTTCTTTAAAAAGAAATACTTATCCCCTCTATGAAAGAAAGCATGCTCCTAGTCATTGAAAAAGGAAGCAACCCAGCAAGAAAGGAAGGAAGGAAGGAAGGAAGGAAACAGTGTAAGTCTATATAACTGTAGCCAACAATTGACATAAGCAGATAGCTGGAGGTCTCCCATAGTGGTTAAGATAAAAAAATGACACAGATTGAGCTACGATTTTGAGGATAGAGAGCATCATGGATACATATTCAAATAATTAGGATGTGGTAATGACTGGCCATAGATTATAGGAGGATTGAGTATGATTTTGGCAAAACTCTGAGAATTTGAAGAAAGAACAGATTTTAAGTTTTTGGTAGTGGTAATACTGGCCAAGTGTTTTCTTGTGATTATGCCAATGCATGTGAATTGGCAGATTCTGTCCAGTGATTTGAAGATGCCTGGGTGAAATTCAAGCAGAGATGTCTAACTGCTTCTCAGAAAGTGGATCTTCATCACATCTGAGGATATTAAATTGGTGATAAAGTTTGACTATCTAAGGCACATGAAATTAGTGACCTTTAAAATTAAGAAACCACTACATCAACTCTGCACTATGTAAAATTATTTTATCTTGTGTTTATTTTATTATTTTAATCTACTTTTATTCTGCATGAAATATAAAATCATGAGATTTAGTTTCCATTGTACATATGTATTCACTAGGAACTATACTAGATCTTTGCATTTATTACTCATTTACTCCTCACAAACACCTTGAAAGGTACTGAAATTCCTGTTTTATTGATGGTGAAAGAAGAATATGAGATATTTTTCTTTAATACGTAAGCAGACCTCCTGAAAGGGCAGAGATTCAAGAGCATTTTTATCTTACAGTTATATCCATGTATGTCCATCAGTAATACTGCTTCCAGTTCATTTCAATTCATTTCTTTATTTTGCAAGAAAGAAATGACTACTTCACTGAAGTTCTTATTTGACAACTTGCCACCCACTCCCCATGCTTGTTGTAGGCGATTAAAGACATTTAGGCAACTGAAAATGAGCAATGTGGGAAAAATACAGTGAAATCTCTTGAGTCTTTTTAGTTTCCTTTTGAAGCAATAATACCATTACAGGTTTGTCTTAAAATTCTCAGTGCAACTTTTACTTTGAGATATCATCTTATTTAACAAGGAGTCTGAGGAGACAGCATGTAGAGACAATCTTAAGATTCTAACTTTGTGAGTTATTCTATTTTCCTGCACTTATAAATTTTGGTTAATATATAATATTTGCACATACTAATGGGGTGATGTGATGTTTGAATACATACAAACAATGTGCACTGTTGAATCAGGGTGATCAGTATTTCCCTGGGAGTTATTATACCAATCATTCATATACATAAATAAGTCCATAGAAACAGAGTCAAAGTTCCTAAAGTATATGCTTCCCTTTATCATAGTATTCAAACTCCGTTTATAATTGATAATGGTTATTCACACACATAAACATATTTGATAGGAAGAAATTCAGAGTCTGAAAAGCACATCATAAACTGAGAACCTATCATTAGTAACTCATGTTTCATTTGTTACAAATAACTTTTCAGTGAAGATAATAAAATTTTCACTACAATACATATATCCAACCTTTAGAGTAGCAAATCTTTATAAACCAAAATATGGACAGTTTCATATTTAAAGAAAGATATGCTTCATTTTTCACTGTAAACCAAGTCTGCTTGTCACGTCATACTTTTAACAGTGGCAACAATGACCAACTTCCTGTACTGTATTCAATCTAGCCAACTGTTCATTTCCTTCCTACCTGAGCAGTGACTGAGAAACAAGAGCATCTCTTTCTGGAGCTACTTGATGAATGAGTAGTAAGAGACCATTTAAGAGAACAGGAAATCAGAGATTGTGAAAGAGTCAGAAAAAGAAATATGATAACAGCCTTGATCAATTACTCTAGGTCTGCTTTTCCTATCACTACCAAAGAATTAACCTGTAACTTTACCTTCCTAGATGGAATTCTGCAGAAAGTGTCTAGATTCTTGATGGCTAGGACAAGAAAGTACTGTTAGTGAGACTCACAGTTTGAAAAACTCTTTACTAACTGGGAGTCTATCTTTAAGAACTTGTATTTATTTGTGGAAATTACTTCTGAGAAAAAATAATAAATCTTTTCTTCAATAAGTGACAGATGGTTTGAATTGGCAAATTTGCTTTCAGTAAATCCGTGAGAAGGAATCACTTGTGCATCAAAGGGTGACAATAGTTCAAATACTAAGATTTGTATCTAATCCCTCAGCACCTGGATTATGAATGAATATCCCTGACTTCACACTATATTTTAGAAATTTTTCTTCAGAAAGATGTGTTGTGCATCTTTTAAAAGACATCTGATTAATTTCCCCTATGCTGTGGTTATTTAGTTTTAAAAATACTAACCTTCTCTGCGAATTAAATAAATGTGTGCATATGTATGTATTGCTTTTGGTGTAGACTAATAATGGGAGCACAAGTACAAACTCAGGAGTTTGAATATTTTTATTTACGTGACAACATTATGGAGAATATTTTCATTCCTTTAATTTTATTTTGAAAAGGATATGTGCCAAGAAAATGTCAGAAGTTCAATCTTGATTTATAAAATGAAGATTTATTTTCTCCTATCAAAATTAGTGGAAATCAAGTAGCTAGACAGAATAAAATTTTCTCTAGAAGAATGTTTAGTAACAGTCTTCTGATAATCACTCTATCATTACGTTTCCATTTGACTTTGAATGATGGGAAACCCTACCTCTATGACTTATACTAATTATAGGTCAACATTTCTTTTGTAAAGAAATTTTGAAGGAGGTTATCCAGAGATAGTAGTGTAACTGAGCACTTCATTGACAACTTGGGATCCCTTATATTCCTACTTCATTGATTTTAGTCTGTAGTTTGGGCTGCCATGATCATGGGATGATTGGTGTATATTTAGGAAACTATTTTAATTAAATGAAGAAGACAGGAAGGCACCTAAGGAAGATAG
>JAJEJO010003598.1:180244-201984 GCA_020662805.1 Glaucomys volans | reverse complement strand
GGAGGCTCCGGACTCAATGACTTGTTTTGACATCTATTCCCAGGAGATCATTAGGACGTCTTATATACAAATTTTGGGTATTTACCTACCCAATAAGTAGGGATTTTTGAAACAATCCATTTTAGTGCATTTAGGAAAATATATTAAAAAGACAGCAGTGACATGGGTAGTTGCATAGATTTCATGTTAAAGAAAGAAGGGTGTAAAACTGAAGATCCAAATTTATCTCAGCCACATTAAAATAAAAAAACATTTGGCACAAAACCCAGCAGTGATCTGCAGCTTGGGGCCTCCACCTGGCCCTCTGGCCCTCTTGCTCTCTGTGTTCCAACTGCTCCCTGAGTTCCTGGAATGCGCCACACCCTCCCACCACAGGGCCTTTGCACAGGGGCTTCCCTCAGTCTGGTTTGCTCTGCCCTTAGACCCCTTACCCGCTCCAGTTCCTCCTTCAGGTCTCAGCCCCCGCTCTCTCCTCAGAATGTCCCCCCAGTCTCTGCCTTTCCAGTCCCTGCCTTTCCAGTCCCCACCTTTCCAGTCCCCACTTCCACGGCAACAAATACTCTCCTTTGTGTGCCTGTGGGCAGCTACAGCGCGGCTATGTGCACACGGTCAGATGCAAACTCTTGTTCCAATCCTGGCTCTGTGTGATCTTGGGCAAATTCCTCAATCTCTCTGTGCTTTGGTTTCTTCATCTGTAAACTAGAACCAGCCTTAGCAGTTTCTGTGAGTCTCGAGTGAGTGTGTACTGTGCTTCCAGCACAGCACCATGGGGCTCAGACCCTGGACCTGGCAGGGCTCTTTCCCCAAATAAACCAATGCTCCAAACTTCAGTGACTGTCTGGCTGACCCTCACTGTGAGCCACCCTGGGGCTTCCGGTCACTGGCTGATGCCCTTCCTGACAGCAGGGAGCTGCCCACCTCCAGCAACCTCCGCACTGGCCTCACCTCCTTCCTTCCTCCACGTCAGGAGTGGAGCAGACACTGACTGGTTGAAGTCAGGTCGCTGCCCATTTCTGAGCCGCGGCCTCCCTACCTGAACAGTGAGCGTCCAGGCCCAGGGGAGGACTGTTCAGAGACATTTACAGAAGAGACAGAACAAATTGCAACAGAGGAAAAACCCCTCAGGGTGCCAGGTGTGATCCCAGTGGCTCGGGAGGCTGAGGCATGAGCACCTCAAGTTCAAAGCCAGCCTCAGCAACTCAGCAAGACCCTGTGTCTAAATAAAATATAAAAAAGGGCTGGGGATGTGGCTCAGTGGTTAAGTGCCCCTGGGTTCAATCCCCAGGACCAAAACAAAACAAAACAAAACAAACAAAACAAAAACAGAAAAAGGAAAACTCCCAACCATGAAAGCCTGAGTAGGGTTCACCAGGTCACTCTGAAGGGTCACCTGTCACCTGTAGACAGGTCACAATAACAACAGCGACAACCACTGCAACCTGGGCAGGGCCAGGTGGGGAGCAGCAAGGGTGGGAGGGAGAGGCCAGAAGACCCTGCGCAGGCTCTGCCTCCACTGCACGGCCACACGAGCTGGGCGGCATCCTGCCCGCCCCAGGGGACCCGGAGTGAGCGAGGAGGGCGGCCTCGCAGGCTGCGGCAAGGGCTGGCTAAGGAGGCCTTGCAGAGCGATCTGTAAAGGACGAGGAGCTCCATGAATATTTATCTGCTGCCGGTGCCGCACGGACCTTTGGTATTTCTGTGCCTAACCCAGCAGTGTACGGAAAGAACCATAAAAACGGCCACGCTCTCTGACATGACCTCACACTGTGGAACACAGTCTGCGGAACAACGGGGAGGAAGAGGGAAAAGGCAGGAGGCAGGTATGTCCACAGCGGTGACACTGATGACAGCAAGACCCCAGCCCCAGCGCTGCTGTCCACCGGGCCGGCAGCTGGCAGGCCAGGCGTGGGAAAGCCACGCAGTGCACTGCGGCAGGCAGGCCAGCAGCCACTCAGCCATCAGGGAAGCGGCGACGGCAGGACGCTCAGCCCCCAGTCAGCACCATGGCAGAGGTCTGCCAAGGCCATGGGCTCGGCCTTTCTGGTTTTGTGCTTTGGGCCTTTTTTTTTAAAAAGTGTGCCTCTGAGTTGGGGTGGAGGGGGGCATTTGATCTTCAGCTTTAAAGGTGATAAAAGAGGGTGTCGATGTTAACAAGTGATTGACAGCTCTGTGTGCCAGGTGTCCTGCGGGGCCTTTAGGTTGTTGTGACAGCCCCATCACATCCGCCCTATGAACCCCTCTGGATGGGACTGTGAGGCTCAGACCAGGGGTGCCTGGCCCGGGGGCCGTGTGAACCAAGGGCTCTGCCTCTGCGGCCCCCAAGGGCCACACCTATTCCTGGGGGTGGGATTACTATTTTAGCCAAATTTGAGGAGCAACACCTCATGGGTAGAAAAGGGAGGAGGCCCCCTGGGAGGTCAGGCACATGTGCAAGTGAGGCAGCCTCTGTCGGATATGCCAGAGCAGCCAAAATGAAACCACCGAGAAGACCCTCCTGGAGCTCCCGGCAGCCCAAAACAAGGAGAGAAAAGACTGAGAGCAATACCTTGCCTGCGTTCAGCTCAGAGATGGCTGCCAAAATCTGCTGCCGGGATCCATCTGTCTTAATGCCGAGCTCCTGCAGGTCGCCGTCGGTGAGCGTGAGGAACGCTTCCATGTCCACCTGGGAAGAGAAGGGGCTCGCTACCATCTGCTGGGGACCACACTCCTTCCCAACTCCGACAGAAACGTCACCATTAGGAGTTGTTCGTGCTTATTAGTAGGGAACCAAGTGCGACTTCCTGCCTCCAATTCTGGACTCCGTGTTTAAAGTTTAGTTGAAAATGTGAAAAGCCAACCCTCTTTAGCTCTTGGTTTCCAAATAGACAGATTTTGGGAAAATCAAGGATAGTCTCTGAGGCAGGGACCTGGGCAGCCTGCAAGGTCTGTCCGCTCCAAGTCCTGCTGTTAGAAAGGGAATTCCGACCTGGCTGAGCTTTTGGCAACACCGAGGCTGCTAGAAGAACATGGGTGTCACAGCATGAGGTGCCCACCTCGCGTCCCCCTCAGAGGACAAGGGGGCGCAGACTGTGGAAAGACAGTGAGAAAATAAGCAGCAGAAATAAAGGAAAGAAGGGCCATGGAACCAAGGCAGAGACGCCAGAAGAAGGGCGTCTCAAAACCGGACATTTTCTATGGGAAATCCAACAGCCCTGTCAGCCCTGCCTGGACCCTAGGACACTGCTCCAGGAAAAAAGGCTAATGGGCCTCTGTGCCTCCAAGGCAGGGTGGAGGGAAGGTTGACAGTGGTTCAGACGAAGCAAGCACTGCCATCCTGCCTGTGGGACAATGGTGACCTCAGATACAGGGGGACAGAGGACAGGCCTCCACATCCACACAAAATCAAACCTATATGCCCCGCCCTGCACACAGAATGTGGATGTGATGGCTGGAGCTCTAAGAGCCACTTTGGACTCTGGGGATGAGGGCCATGTACCTCAGTGTGTGGAGCAGAGAGCTAGAAGCCCAGATGACTCAGCTCCAAACTTTTTGTAGCAGAAATAACCTTCTATTTTGTTAAGATGGCATTATTTTGTTTTTTAAAAATACCTATAGACAAATCAAATTCATCCTATTACAGGTAAAAACATGAAAATCACTGTCTTCAGTTTCATTCTGATGAGAATATGTTACCTACTTCTTTTTCCAAATTCTCACTGATGACTGTATGTGTGTAACAATAGGGAGAAATTATTACCAGCACTAGGAACCAGGGAAAAGTGCTGTCCCTGATACTTCAAGGAGTGTCTGCAGGGGACCAAGAAGTATCCCTGTGGCTGGGGGGACTGGGTTGGAGGTAAGGGCAGGCACCATGAGCAGGTGAAAGCGCAGACCTTCTGAAGCTCCGGGGAAACACTGGGCTGTGGTTTCACAGAGGAGAATTCCCCACGGTGCTCACCAGCTTATCAACCACCCAGAGAGACGCTGAGTCAAAGGAGAATTCAGCTGAGCTTGGCTCCTGAGAAGGGCAGGCCCACGTCAGGGAGACCAGGCAGGGTCTCAGCTAACCTTGCACTGGCCCACCAGGCACAGGAATCTTCCAGTCAGCAGCTTGCAGCCCGCTTGCTGCAATACCCAGGCCCAGCTCAGCGCCACGCTGGAGGCAGTGAGATAGCAGATGAGAACAGCAGCAGAGGAGCTCGGTCTGCCTGCCCTCCTCCTTCTACCATGAGTGCTTCCCATCTCAGTGGGGACACAGCTCTGTGGCCTGCACTGGACAACTGCAGCAGCTCCAGAATGATGAGTGACAGGTGACCCCCAAACATGCCAGTCAAGAAATGGGGACGAAGCCAAGAAATCACAACAAGCATCGCCTCTTGAAGCCGAGATGGAGACACCTCAAGAGACAGTAGTGTGCTCTGCACACGCCAAAAGGACACTTCAAGCAAAAGCAGGCAGCCACTGGCCATCAGGAAAGACTTCTTGGAAATGAGAAAAATCACTGCGGAAGTTTCAAATGCCCAGGAGGCGGGAATGGCAGGTGGGGTGCAGCCAGGGAGCATGCTGGGGAAGGGCACTGAGCACCACTCGCCTGTTAACCAAAATCCAAATGGCTCAACTGCGTCTGGACCTTGCTGGGGGCAATGAGTAGCCCTCACAATTGGTACTGTAAGGACGATGGTTTCCATGTGCTACCCTGGACACCAGAACTTTCTAAGCCAGGGATTACAACCCCATGGCTGGTAGGCCCATGTAAGAGTCTTATTTGGCTAAAACAGTAAATTTTTCAACATTTAATGAAATATAATTCACCCATCATATAACTCAAAGTGCATCATTTAGTGACTGTCAGTGTGTCCACAGTCACACGGCTAGGGCCATGGTCAGCTGCAGAACATTTCGTCACTCTGAACCCCAAGCAGCTGCTGCCCCTCCCCCTCCCCCAGCCCCTGCCAACCTGCTCTGCTCTGCAGGGCTGCCTACTCTGGACGCTTCACAAACAGGACCACACCAAACATGGCCTCTGGTGACTGGTCTTGGGTTTTTTTGGTACCAGGGATTGAACCCAGGGGTGCTTAACCACGGATCCACATCCCCAGCCCTTTTTTATATATATTTTTTAGAGACAGGGTCTCACTGAGTTGCTTTGGGTCTTGCTAAATTGCTGAGGCTGGCTTTGAACTCGTGATCCTCCTGCCTCAGCCTCCCAAGTGCTGGGATTACAGGTGTGCGCCACTGCGCCCGGCAGTGACTGGTCTCTCACACTGAGCATAGAGCTTTCAACTCCTCGTGCTGTGGCCTGTATCATTCTTTTATGGTTGTCAAAACTCCACTAGAGCTTCCTTATCTGTTCTTAGGTGATGGGAGATTTGAGTTGTCTCCACACTCTGGCCATTGTAAGGCTGCTGCAAACATCTGGGGACAGGTTTCATGAGGACGCATGCCTGTTCCCCTAGGGGAGATACCCAGGAGTGGCTTTGTCAGGTCATCCAGTAATCGCGCTTAACGTTCTGAGGCACTGCCAGACAGCAGAGCAGTCACATTTTAAAATGTGATTTTCATGCTTTTGTGCAAATACGAACTCTGAGGCGACGGCAGTCCCTTCCAGACGCTGCAGGCAGACTCCCAGGATCTGCTGTGGCCACGTTAAGCCTGCGAGCCTGCCAGTCAGTCCTGTGCAACAAAAGTATTTTCAGGACAGTTACGTCTAAAGAGAGCGGCACCGAGACCGCACAATCCGCAGGCAGTGCAGCGCGCCAAGGGCCCCAGGGTTTCGCTGTGACGGGGAACTGGCTAGCAGGCTGTCTCTGTGCAAAGGATCAACCCAGGCTTGAATGACAACCAGACATCGAGACAAAGATTTTTTTTTCTGCACTAAGATTTAAATTGACATCTGAAAGGAACACTCTTACCTCCTGTTCTTCAAAAATAGGCTGGTATTTCTCAAGTGATAATTTCTTAAGGATTCCAGTAAGTTCATCTTCAAGCAGGCAAGACATGAAAAAAACAAAAACCATACATTTTAGAATTTGGTAAAATGCATCAAGAGTGGTCTAACTGTAGAACAGTGTCATCTTATTTCAAATCAAAGTCTACCCCCGAAAGTCTATAAGAAACCCCAACACAGATCTAAGCTGCATCCTGTATGGGAGGCTGGCAGGAGTCCTGAGCCACCTACCAGCCACAGTGCCCCACCAGGGACAGGGCCTCAGCAGTCAGGCTGAAAAGACCAGCTGGCAGCCCCCAGACCCAGGCCACAGAGCACCAGCTGCTGGGACTAAGCCCCGCCTCCTTGTGTGCAGGACTGACACACAGTCAATGGGGACGCCAAGGCCAGAGAGTCCCAGTCCAATCTGAGAAGGGACCCAAGAGGGCAGCCAGCAAGCCCAGACCAGGTGGGGGTTGGCTCACACAGCAAGACAGAGGGACAGAACAGGGAACATGCTGGGTATCACAACAGGCAGAATAAAGAAGACCAGACCAGTGCCGGGGGCGTTAAAGAAACACTCGATGTGGGGTCCCCAGACCAGGCACCTGGGCGCTCAACCAGAACAGACGACACGCAGGCTGACAGCCAGAGGGGGAGAGGAAGGAAAGAGTGGGTGGGGTGGATGACCAGAACAGGAGGGTGCTGTTCTGTGGAAGGTGGCTGGGGAAGGTCTCCCTTATCAGGAGACATTTGAGAAGCAGGGGCACACTTCACAGCTCCCTGGGGGAGATCACTAGGCAGCCTGCAGGGAGAGGGAAGGACAGGTGCCAAGATCCTGAGGCAGAGACACATGCTGGGCATGTAAGGATGGGAGGGCCCCACAGTGAGTGGTTCAGTGTGGCTGGGAAGAGAGATCTCAGCCTCAGGATGGTGCTCGCCATCAAGCACCCTGTACATGGATGGTCCATCTGCTCTCAACCCATCTGCTCTCAATCCTCCCCATCACACTCTACTGCTGTCCCTGTTCATAGAGGTCAGGAGGTGGTAAGGCCCAGAGAGGCTGGGAACCAGATATTGAGTGAGGTCGAACTGCTGGTCCCCAGCAGAGCAGGGATCAGCCAGGGTCTGGCTTCCTGGAATGCGCCAAGCACCTGCTGCGCCACTTCTCTTGTGTGACGTGTGCTACAGTGAAGGTAGGGACAAGGGGATGTGGGGACAGAGAGGACAGCCGACCCAGCCCCAGGGCCTGGAGGAAGCTTCCCTGAAGGAGGCTCCTGAGAAACCGAGTCTCAAGTCACCTAATCCGCTGTAATTCATGACACTAGCTCTTTGCTCCGCTGCCCCTCCACAGTGGTGGCCTGGCAAGCGGCTCTGGAGGGGAAGCGTGAACAGGTACCTACGGTCATCGCAGAGTTCACTGACATCAAGGATGCACAGCACAGTTCATAACAAAAGTAGATGACACTCCTTCCTGCAAATTCCACGTAGCCAACTGCTCCTCACCAAATGCTCTCAACCCATTTTTGCTCTGGTATCCACAGCCAGGGAGAGTCGTTCCAATGCGAATGCTGGTTGATAGTTTTGTTTACGTGAACAAGATGAAATGCAACAACAAAGACATATGCTTGAACTTCATGTGAGCAAGCTGGCTGAATCAGATAATGGTTTTCAAATACTGGAAGAACACATCCTGGAAGTTTTCAGGCTGTTCATGATGCAATGGCATCAGGCATGACACAATGTTAAGTTGAACCTTCATGACTGACATTTCCCCATCACTATCTGAATTACATCTGGACAATCTATGCCACAATCAGTCAAGTCCTGATGGGTGGTGTCTGCCAATTTCTGTGGTGTAAATACCCCCATTGCTGCCGGTTTGACTGTCCCTGTGAGTGGAGCTGGGAAGAGGGCAGAGAAGTGACCGTGAGCACATGCCTGGTGTGCCCGCCACGCAGGCATGGGGGCCACGAAAACCTCCAGACTACAGGTGAAGGCCAAGTGTGCCAAGGTTTTACATACGTGCTGCTGTTTTAAACACAATGTATGTTTAGATTTGATAAACCCTGATTGTAAAGTCATGTGGTTTAGCCTTTCATAGTGGCTCTGTTCCACAGCCGGCTCGCATGTCTCCTGTATACCTAAGGGTCGGCTCTGGCGCATGCTCCCCGTCTCCTCTGAGGCCCTCTGGAGGACCACTCTTCCTGGAGCCTGCAGTGCCCACTGTACTGGACCGAGAACAAAGGTCTGGCCCTGTCTCATGCTGCAACCTGACATTATGAGACTGACTAAGCCTGCCTCCCTGTGGGTTATCCTGACACCCAGCACAAGGGTCGGCACCCATGGACAGCCCAAGGTGCCTGCCTGGAGCAGAGGCAAGGCTGAGGAGGAGACAACATCATAGGCCCCATGGCTTCCAGGAGGAAAAATCCAGGGAGCGGGGCATCAGTGGAAGGACAGAGCAGGGTGAAGTCCTGCACAGGGACCTTACTTGGGGCCACTCATTTCCCAGAATAATATCAAAAAGAACAGCTACTTGGGACGGACTGCAGCCCTGTCCTGTGATAAGCTACGGGTCTCACTGCCTCAGGACCCAAGGATGCCAGAAGGGAAAACCAGGCTTTCTAAACCACAGAAATGAATCCAGAAAGGAATCATTATTGGTTCTCTTCTTTTTCATCACAATGAGCTCTCTGCAAACCTTCTTTTATAATGAACGAGAGGGACAGAGTGGGCACGGGTGGTACAAACAGAGCCTGCTCAACTCTTGGAAGATACAGGAGAAATAGCTAACTGCACCTCCCGGGGTTCAGTGTCCTGAAGACCTCGAGGGGGCTTCGGATCCATGCAGGGCATGTGGTGGGGAGGCGGATGGTTGGCAGATCTCTGAGGCCTTTGTAACTGATGGCACTGGATATCACAAAACGGAAGAGGCTCCAGAAAAAGAGGGTGCCAGCCGCAGTGGGCATTCCCCAGCCCAGGGAAGCCTGACCCCTGAGGCTGTTCTAGTTCATCATCTGTGCTGCAGAAGCCGCAGGGCGCCTCCCACCCCGGCAGCTGCAAGGAACTGTGGAGCGTCCAGCCATGCTCCTGGGCGGCCCCAGACTCACCAGCACCTTCCTCCCTGTGACCGGTCCTCCTGCCAATGCACCTGCCTGGCCCCTCCCTCACCTGGAACCCCTCCCTCCTCCCCCTCCCAGTGTCCGGGAACCACCAGGGGGCTGCTAAGGACGGGATCTCTTCTCCACCTCCTCACTGTCAAGCCTCCACACCTACCCCCCCTCCACTCCATTTTCCTTCTCCCAGACCCTGGATGTCGGGGGCAGGTGGGGCATCTTCCACAGGCATACCATGATTCCCTGGTTGCAGTGGACATCTGGGGCTCTTGCTTGCCTGGACCCATTCCCTCCTGGAAAAGCACTTCCACTTTCCTCTGAGGACCACCTCTCTGCCTCTTCTAATCCACACCATGTCAGCAGTGTAGACCCCAATCCTGGCTCCAAAGGCAGACGCCAGACCTGAGCCCACCAATCCACACATCCTACCTCCTAGACACAGAGATAGTCAAGGATAGCCAAGGGTGAGCAAAAGACCTTGATCCCCTAGGATCTTGCTTGGACCTACTGAGAAAGTAGCTCTTTTCTGCTGGGGTTGCAAAATTAGTTAGGAAAACAAAGTAAGTGTGAATCTGCCTGTCAAAGCACCTGAATCCAGACATACCTGAAGACAACCTAGGTACTTTTCCCCCTTAAGCCACTGAGATCCCCTCACTTGTAACTGAAATAATCTTGATTCCTAGAGGGTTCAGGGAAAGTAAATAATTGCGTGTTGGAGAAGTCTGTCCATGGGTGTGTGAGCATATAAACGAAACTCAACTATATTCAAAAACCATGTGAGAGAGGTTACCACACCTTCAGCACAGTGAACACAAAAATACAAGATAGAATCTGGGAAGGAGTGAGACGTGTTTGTTTAGAACAACAAAACAAAAAACAAACCTGACCTAGAATATAGCAATTCAGGGTACTGGGTAGCCCTCTGATGCCCAGTCACTGTGGAGCGGGAACAACTGGAGGTTTGGGACTGGGGACTCACCCTCATCTGTGATGGTGCCACTGCTGGAGCCCCCACTGCTCTTGGACTGCCGGTGGGAGGAGGAGGAGGACACCGAGGACTCTGCGGCATGCCCTTTGGGCGATGGGGAGGGCGTGAGGGTGGGGGAGGTGCTTTTGGAGGTCGTGGAGGTTCCTGATGCTGGCCTTTTGCTGGTGTCCAATTTCTGCTGAAGAGAACAAATCCATAAGCCATTGCCTGGAGGGCAGAAAGGGTGAGAACAGACAGCCACAATGGAGCAGGGTGGCATCTGAAAACAGGAGGCCTGGCCAGGACTATGGAACCTACTTCATATGCAAAGTGGAAACAGCTAGGGAACATCCACCTGGGGGCAGAGGCATGACAGGGCCAGGAAATAGTAGGAGTCCTCTCCCTGCAGCTACCAGCCCTGAAACCCTGGCCAAGTCCCCTTTCCTCCCTGGGTCCCAGCTGCCTGGGTCTAACATGGAAGTGTGGCTAAGACACACCAAGGTCTTCTGCACTCCACGTTCTACTCCTATGCCGCTGATGACCATGGTCTCACCAAGGAAACTCAGCACTTTCCTCTCCCCTCTCCTTTTTTGATTATTTAGCTTTAAGAAGTGTGTGTGTGTGTGTGTGTGTGTGTGTGTGTGTGTGTGAGAGAGAGAGAAAGAGAGAGAGAGGGGGAGAGAGGGAGGGAGGGAGGGAGGGAGGGAGGGAGGGAGAGGGAGGGAGAGAGAGAGAGAGAGAGAGGACTTTTTCTATGAAAATAATTCTAGATGTACAGAAGAGCTACAAAGATAGAAGGATTCCCACACGTCTCTCCAGCAATCCCTGATTTAACACCTCACATCCCTCCCTTCAAAAAACTTTTAAAAAGCATTTCCCTATTTTCTGATACCACAAAATGCCTCAGGCTCATCTTGCATTTCCACTGACCCAGTACTGGAATGAGCCATTGCCAACGCGCCCTGGTCCCTTTTGTTGGAAAATGGTATTTAGAAACCAAAGTCTGGGCACCAGGTTGCTCACTACTCCTGGGATATCATGGCTCATGGGGCCTCACCTATGAGAGGAGCAAGGAAATATGTGAGTGCACACCAACCCAGGCAACCGGTGTTTTCTTCTATGGGCTGTGCTTCCAGTATTATATTCTTGGACAAATCCATAGATATACAGGTATGCTCCTATGTTTCCTCCTGGAAGCTTTACTGTTTTTCATTTTAAACTTTGTCTATAATGCATCCCAAGTTCCTTTCAATATTAGCTGTGTGATGTGAGCAGAGGTTCATTTTCTTACCTATGGATATCTGATTATTCCAGCACTTTCAGCTGAAAAGACTTTACTGATTAGCCTTTGCTTTTTTTTTTAAGTCAGTTAAGGAGTCTTGTGCAGGTCTATTTCTGGGCCTTCTGTCCTGCCCCACTGATCTGTGTGTCTGTCCTTCCACTAACACCACAGTGGAGTTCTAAGGGCAGTCTTGACATTAGTATGTCACATCCAATTTTATTTGTTTCAGAGTCCTTTTGGATCTTTTAAGTATTTTTTGCATCTCAATATAAATTTCACAATTATTTCTAGATACCTACAAAACATAATTTTGATTGGGATTGCACTGAATATATAGATCACACTGCAAAGAATTTACATTTTAACTATAAGAACTGTACTGACTCATCCATGTTTCAGAGTTTTCAACCTATAGATCCTGCATGTTTTATGAAGTTTATACCTACGTATTTCACTTCCCTATAACTTTATATTATTTCATTTTCACATATGCACTTAAAATGTGAATGGTATTTTTTTAAATTTCAATTTTAAAAAATTCCATTTGTTTACCGCTAGCAAGAAATAGAACTGACTTTGGTTCACTGACCCAGTGGAACTCACTTTTTAGTCCTAAGAGGTTTTTTGTTTTGTTTTGTTTTGTTGCTGGGGATTGAACCCAGGTCCTTTTGCATGCAAGGCACACACTCTGCCAACTGAGCTATATCCCCAGTCAGTCCTAGGAGTTCTGGTGTAGTCTTTGAAGTTTTCTGTATAGTCAGTCATGTCCTCTAAGAGTAGAGATGGCTTCATTTCTTCCTTTCCAATCTGCAGACCTTTGATTTCTTCTTCTTGCCTAGCTGTGCTAGCTGTAGTTTCTGGTATAAAACTGAGATGGCTGGGGGTGAGAGGTGATGTCTGGGTCCCCGTCCTAGGGACACTTGGTCTTTCATCAGCAAGTGTGATGCCAGCAAGAGGTATTTTACATTATTCCGGAAGTTCCCTTCCTTTCCTAGTTTGTTAACAGTTTTGATCACAAATGGACTTTGAATTTTGTTAAGTGCTTTTTATGCATTTTATTCTTCAGTCTGTGAACCTGGTAAAACACACAGATTGATTTTCTACTGCTGATCTAGATTTGCTTTCTTGAGATGAATGCCACTTAGCCAGCATGTATCACCCTTTCTATTTATCACTGGATTCCATTTGCTAACATTGTGGGGAGACTTCTACACTTATGTGAGGGTTACTGGTCTGTCACTTTCTGTTTGTCATAAAAATGTACTCTTGTTTCCAGGGGGTAAGTGTGACATTCCATCACGATATTGGGTTCATTCTCCAGAAGAAATAACAATCCAAAATATGTACACAAATTACACACAGCAAAAACTGACAGAAATGAAAGGAGCAGCCGGGTGTGGTGGCGCACGCCTGTAATCCAAGCAACTTGGGAGGCGAAGTCAGGAGGATCGCGAGTTCAAAGCCAGCCTCAGCAACTTAGCGAGGCCCTAAGCAACTCAGTGAGACCCTGTCTCTAAATAAAATACAAAATAGGGCTGGGAGTGTGGCTCAGTGGCCGAGTGTCCCTGAGTTCAATCCCTGGTTCCAAAAAAAAAAAAAAAAGAAAGAAAGAAAGAAATGAAAGGAGTAATAAAACCAATCCACAGTTACAATAATAGATTTAAATTCTTCTCTCTTAGTAATTGATACAAGTAGATGTAAAATCAGTAGGGACATAGAACACCTGAACAACACTACCAGTCAAGTGGACCTGACAGGTATAGGACCTCCACTGCCCAGCTACTGCAACAGAACACACCTTCTCAAGGGCATTTGGGAAACTCACCAAGATCAATCACCGTCTAGGGAGTAAACTAGATCTCAACATACCCCAAGGAATAGAAATAGAACTAGAATGGAATTAAATTAGAAATCACTAGCAGAATGACTTCTAGAATACCCCCAAATGACAACAAAATGAACCACACTCTTCTAAATACTGGACCAAAGAGAAAATTTCAAGGGAAGTGAAAAAAATACTTTGCATGGAATTAAAATGAAGACATGTATCAAAATGTGTAAGGTGCAGGAAAAGCAGCAGTGTAGAGGTAACTTCATAGCACTGAATGTTTGTGTTAGAAAAGATGAAGATCTCTACAGAGTAATCCAAGCTTCTGCCATAAGAAAGTAAAGAAAGAAGACAAGATACAAAGCAAGCAGATGGAGGAAAATTACAGAGATAACAACAGAAATCAATGAAATCAAAAACAAAAAAATAAAATCAATGAAAGCTGTTGATCCTCTGAAAACATCAATCACACTGATAAATGCTTAGCCTGATTGATGAAACAAAAAAAAAAAAAGGAAGTCACAAATTACCCACATCTGGAATCAAAAATGAGACCTTGCTACTGATCCCACACATCAGCAGGATGAAGGAGCACTCCTGACAACCCTGCATCACAAAGGCCACAATTTAGACAAGAGGCATGATCCACTGAGAGATACACAGTACAGAACTCACTCAAGGAGAACCAGATCGGCGCTGGGGCTGTAGCTCAGTGGTAGAGTGCTTGCCTCGCACGTGTGAGGCACTGGGTTCAAGCCTCAGCATCACATAAAATTTAAAAAGATACTGATTAAAAAAAAAAAAAAGAAGCCGGGCGTGGTGGCACACGCCTGTAATCCAAGCGACTTGGGAGGCTGAGCCAGGAGGATCACGAGTTCAAAGCCAGCCTCAGCAACTTAGCGAGGCCCTAAACAACTTAGTGAGATTGGGGATGTGGCTCAGTGGCCAAGTGCCCCTGAGTTTAATCCCCGGTTCCAAATAAAAAAAAAAAAAAAAAAAAGAAGAAGAAGAACCAGATTATATAATTAGCCTTATCTCTATTAAACTTATTTTGTAAGTTTAAATTCCCAAAGAGAAAATGGCAGACCCTGCTGGTTTCACTGGCAAATCTTATCAAACATTTAAGGAAAATGTACCAATTCTACATAAAACCCTTCCAGGAAAACAGAAGAGGAGATACTACTCCCAACTCATTTTATGATATGGCATGACTGATTTCTCTTTCAAGACAGTTTAAAGATGCCATGACAGAGTGTGCACTTTCTTTTTCCTCTGGCTACCTTTAAGATTTTCTCTTTGGGGGCTGTGGCTCAGTGGTAGAGCACTTGCCTAGCATGTGCAAGGCACTGGGTTTGATTCTCAGCACCACATAAAAATAAAGGCTTTGGGTCCATATACAAAAAAAAAAATATATTTAAAAAAAAAAAAAAAAAAGCCGGGCGTGGTGGCGCACGCCTGTAATCCAAGCGACTTGGGAGGCTGAGTCAGGAGGATCGCGAGTTCAAAGCCAGCCTCAGCAACTTAGCGAGGCCCTAAGCAACTCAGTGAGACCCTGTTTCTAGACAAAATACAAAATAGGGCTGGGGATGTGGCTCAGTGGCCAAGTGTCCCTGAGTTCAATCCCTGGTTCCAAAAAAAAAAAAAATTTTCTCTTTGTCTTGTTTCCAGCAGTTTAAACATAACATAGCGTGGTGCGTTGTTCTCTTTGGTATTTTCCAATTTAGGAAAAACTCTGAACTTTCTGGATCTGTGGATTTCTATCCATCATTCATTTGGGGAAACTGTCAACCATATTTGTATAAATATTCCCTGTGCCCCACCATTCTCACAACTTTTGGGGGCCCTGAGTGTGTGTTATAACTTCCTTGTCTATTTCAGTTAGGGAGTTAGGATAATTTCTTCCTTCTTCCCTGTTTTTCCTGTTTGTTTTTTTTTGGGGGGGGGGGGGTTACCGGGGATTGAACCCAGAGGCACTCTAACACTGAGCTACACTCCCCCAGTCCTTAAAATTTTTTTTTGTTTAAATTTTATTTTGAGACAATGTCTCATTAATTTGCTCAGGGCCTCACTAAGTTGCTGAGGCTGGCCTTGAACTTGTGATCCTCCTGCCTCAACCTCCTGAGCCACTGGGATTACAGATGTGGACCACTGTGCCCAACCAGTTAGGGTGATTGCTATTGACCTATCTAAAAGTTCACTGATTCTTTCCTTGGTTGTATCATCTTTGACAAGTCTGTCAAAAATTATCTGTTTTCTCATCTCTGCAATCATGTCTTTTAGCATTTCCACTGAATTTCAATCTCTCTGCTAAGGGAGTTACTCATATGACCTTGTGTGTCCTTACTTTCCATTAGGGCCCTTCCCGTGTTAGTCACAGTTATTTAAAACTCCATCTAATTCCAACATTGTGTCATACCTGAGTCTTGTTCTCACGACTGCTTTGTTTCTTGGGAGTGTGGTTGTTTTATTTATTTTGTAATTTCTGCTAAAAATTGGACATCTTGAATAGCACAGTAGAGACCAAAGAGAAACAGGTTTTATGTCTGGAAGCAAGCGCAACTTTTTCTACTACTAAGCGTTTAATGCTCCATCTAGCTAACTATATCCCAGGGTAGAAAAAGAAGTCCCTCCCTTAGGTTTTGAAAGATTTTTTTTTAACAATGGGCTTATACTGTTAACATACTCCTTCCTCTACTTCTTTCTACAAAGAAAGTAGAGCTTCCCAAGTAGAGCTCCTGGTTAAGCAGGAGATAATCAGTACATCCCTATAAGACATATCTTATCCCAGCCCGAAGCCAAGAGACATGATACCCTGGACCACGTGGGCAGCATCATTGGGGAAGGGTTGGTGAAGCTGAGATCACCCCTGCGTGAACTGCCCTCTGCCTGTCTGCTGTGGAGACTGAGTGCACCCAGGGTATCACCTCCACCCCTCCCAGAACCACATCCTCTGCTCGGCAGCTCTGGTGTGGCACACTGATGCACTCAAACACCTTGCCTGCTTTTCAACTTCGGGCACTGCCTAACTTGCTGTGGACCCACATGGCTCAGTTGTCCTGGCCACTCCAGCTGATGGACAGATGAGTGATACCCCACACCAGAACTACCCAGCTAAGTCCAGACTAAACTGCTGATCCACAGGTTCAGAAGCCCAACTGTGCTTTCTGTTTGAAACCTGTGAGCTTTAGGGTGGGAAGAGAAGGCTGAGGCTATTCGTGGGCCCTGGGACCTGGCAGGGCACTTGCTCTGCCCTGTCTGCACGTCCAAAGGCTGATCCACACTGACAGTGCAGGTGCCAGGAGCCAGTCCCATGCATGGTCCACCACAGTCGCACAGCACTTGTCTTAAGCCAGGTCCAGGCAGCTTCTGTTTTGAATCCTAATTTCTAGCCATCCTCAGGAGCCTCTGACAAGCACTTCATGTCTCCACTCTGCTTCTGCCCACACTGGAGCCTTTGATACAGGGCCGTGGTTTCTAACAGCCCTGGGTGCAGCTGGCTCAACACTCTGGGAGAAAATGGATTCCCCAGACTAAACCCTGAGTGTCTCAGGCATGGTGGGGTGGAGCCCAGAAATCTGAATGTTCGAACAGCTCCCAAGGCTAAAGCACATTACTGTGCTAAGAGTATCAGGTCATGGTGGAAATGGATCATTTCCCAGTGTGCTTCCTGAATGCATCTTTTGTAAGGGTCCATTTCCTTTCATCAGATTCATGCATTTAGATTATATATGACGAGCACATCCAGGTGAGATAACGGTTAGTATGATTTATAACTTAGACACCTGCCTATTTCCCACACCAGTTAAAGGAAGCTAATCATACCTAATACAACTAATAAGACCATCAAATAACAGTAAATTTCAGACAACAAAGAGGAAAACAATTTCAAAAGCCCCAGACTATGAGACTTACTTGAGTAGCTGTGGGCTTCCTAGCAGCAAAAACAAAAAGAGAAATAAAATTACATCAATTCTTACTGATAAAAAAATACATATAAAAATATCAGTAGATATTTTTCCCCCATAATTGAATTCTAGAAGGTACTTAATTATATAGGTCCTTTCCTCACAATTTTTGTAGAGGGGAAGAAAAACTTTCTGGAACTAAATTGTAAAAGGAACCTAATTTCAGAGGTCCCACTGCATAAGGGACTTTGAATAATAAAGAGAGTTGTGCAAGCAACAGTGGTTGTGAAGAAAATATTTTCTCATATATCCATGAAAACATAAATCTAGGGACTGAGGGTGCAGCTTGGTGGTAGAGAGCTGGCCGGGCATGTGTAAGGGCTTGGGTTCAATCCCTAGTACTGCAAAACGAAACCAAACCAAAGAGACTAAAGACTACCACCCAGCAAAGCATTTGTAAACATCCACTGCAAACTCCACGGACACTAAGTGTGGTGACTGCTCTCGGGTTGCATTAATAGAGGAATGGTACCAGAAGGAGGGAGGTAAGGCTCCACCATCTTGCCCACCTTCCTTCAGCTCCTTCCTATGCCATACCTTCACCTCTGGAGCACCAAGAAAACTATTCCTGAAACCCACAGGCTCACCCAGGCCCGCCCGTCCCTGCATCTGGTTCCTCATCCATCCATCTAAGCCCCCCTCAGAAGTCACTGATGACCTCCCTTCTCCATGACAGCCCCTGGAACATGGAGGTGTGGCTGCTGGGTCCCTGGTGATACCGTGAGAACAGCCACAGTGTGCTCCCTAGCACATGGGCCATGTTAGGGCAGATCTGTGAGCCTAAGAGGAGCAGTCCCCACAGAATGAGCACCTTGCTGCTGGGAACGGTGGTGCCCGCAGGAGAGACCGGACGCTCGGACGGGCTGGACCCTGGTGCTGGCCCCACAGGGCTGGACTGCTGGCTGGGCTTCTGCTCTGATAATCCAGCTGCTTTTTTCCTCTGGGCAGCGATCTGGGACAAGACGCTGTCTACGCTGCCACCTGAGGAGATGGAAAGAGGAGTGATCGCCACAGGCCTGAGTATGCCGGGTCCCCACAGGGCTCTTTCACAGAATAGGAAGGTGGCTGTGGGGCAGTGGCCACCATGCTGCAAAGGCCCTATGGTAGGAGGTGGGGAAAGAGGCTGGGCGGGCACCATCCAGCCTGGCTTTGCTTTTCCCTGTGTATCAGAGTCCTCAGAGTGGTCTGCTGCTTGGATCGGTCCTCACCGGCCATTGTCCCTCTTCCCATTTCAACAAATCTACCCGTAATCTTGAGTTATGAAAGAAAGGGAGGAAGTAAGAGTGCCCAGGGCCGGGCACTCCAGGGAGGACGCCAGGTGCTGCTGCTGACAGAGCACCTGCCTGGGGCTGGCAGTGCTGCAGACTCCACACCCAGGGAAGCCACCCGAGGCACAGCCATCAGGAGCTGCAGAAGCAGGCAGCCCTTCCCACCCAGCCACCCTGAGGAGGACACCTGCATTCAGGAAATCACTGAAGGAACAGGCGGAACTGAGGCCTAAAGGTGGGCAGGGCACCTGGGCTACTAGAGCCAGACCAAAGAATGTCTGGGAGCTCCGCCAGCGGGAGCTGCCACAGACCGCCACCTCCCACAACAGTCACTAAAGCTGCATGGACCAAAGGTGGCGCTCAGAATCCATAGTATGTGGAAAAAGAAAAAGGCAGTTCCAGGCAGTGCCCAGCTCAGGAAGGCCTTGTGGCTATGAGAGCAGGCAGGCTCTGAGGTCAGAATGCCTGGGTCCTGGCTCTGCTACTGAAGAGCTGTGTGAGGCTGGGCGTGTGATCCCACTGTCCTGAGACCCAGTTGCCTCATCTGAAAAATATTCATAATACGCACAAAGATACTTTGCTAAGATATATACCAAAATCTTAATGCTGATTCCGTGTGGGTGAGACATACCTTTTTGGTCTTCTGGCAATCTGGTCTGACTGCTTTTTCTACCATAAACACATATTTCTTATGCAACAGCATAAAGCAGGGGTGTCCCTCTTGCAAAGCTGGCTTTGGTTAATCCTGAGCACCTTTGGGGAGGACTTGGAAGGATGCTGCAGATTCAAAGAGCTGTAAGACCCTCTAGTTTAAGACTTAATGCCACCAACTTGCTGTGTGACCCTGGGCAAATCTTTTGCCCACTCTAAGCTTCAGTTTCCTCATCTGTTCAATGAAGGGACAGAATGGAAGCTCTTCATTATGGCTTAGATCTGGAATGTCCCCCAAAGGCTCACATGGTGAAGGCTCGGTACCCAGGGCAGCAGGGCTCAGAGGTGGGGCTTTTGGGAAACCACTGATCAGGAGGGCTCTGATGTCATCAATGGATTCCTCCATGAAGGATTTATGATCTGAAAGGACTATTGGAAACTGATGGAAAATCTAGGAGGCTGGGCCTTGGAGGAAGAGGGCACTGGGGGCATGCTCTGGAAGTCTGGAAGAGTATATCTGCCCTGTCCACTTCCTGCCTCTCTCTAACCCTGGTCGCCATGAGCTGAGCAGCCTTCTTCCACCATACCCTTCCACCATGATGTTCTGCCCTGCCTCAATCCTTCAGCAATGCTGCCTACCCGCCATGGCCTGAAACCTCTGAACCTGGGAGCCAAAACCAATCCTTCCTCCTTCAGGTTGTTTTTCTCAGGGATTTTGTCACCTTTGTTACGTTCTAGCCTTGGAGGATTTTAAACACCATGAAAATTCCTAGTACTTCCCTTAATTTCTTATATAAGTTTACATAAGAAAAGGCATTATCTCCCTCCAACCTCACCCTAAGAACATGCACAAAGGAAACTCTGACTTGTTACTCCTCCAGAAGTCCCTCCATACATCAAGGGGAAGATCATGCGTGCAGGTGGAGGATGGGCCAGCTCAGCCCTCCGCCCCAGGGGCCGCCCACCTCCCCTGGCGGCCGCCCACTGCCCACCTGAGCGGCTGTGGAGCTCCCCGCCATGCCTGCTCATGCCCCCGACCCCACTGGAGCCACCTGAGGAATGAGGCGAGTGGTTGAAGTTTCCAGAACTGGCAGGAGAGGCTGGGCTTCTGGTGAGACTGGGAAATTTAACTGGGCGGACGGGAGTCTGCAAGAACAAGGCGGTGTGGTGGTCAGGGCAGGTGGCGCCTTCCCGCAGACTCACAGGACCATGCATGCGGACACTGGCCCTGCCCAGCAAGGCTCTGCTGACCCACGAGCTTGCTGCCATCTGCTATGAACCCATCAGCTCAGGCTGGGCTCCTCTACACTGTCACCTTCGGGCTCACTCGACTCCAGAGTCCTTCAAGAAGAAAACCTGACTGTGTTGTTCATTGAAAACCCCATGCAGGCCCAGTCACTTCCAGGACGAAACCCCTCAGCCCAGCACAGCCCAGTGATTGCCCTGTACCTCAGCCTGTCTCTCTCAAGGGGTCCCTGCTGGTCCCTGGCTAGAACGTCTTCCCCTCCGCAGCCTGCTCCACGTCCTGCCCTCACAGAGTTTCTCCAGCTCCCTGGGTCTCCAGTGCCAGTGCTGGCCATGCTCCAATCTGACCCGATCTGCTGTGTCCGCTCCACTCCTGTCACTCAGAGCTCCTTGGCTTCCTGGCTGGTCCCTTTGGCACCCAGGGCCTTTGCCCACAGGGCTGGCCCTGCACCACTGGCCTGCACCCAATTCTTCACGGTGACCCAGCCCCAGGTCCCTGAAACCCTCTCTGCCAAGGGGTCCAGGCAGGGCCCTGCTCGGCCCTCCTCTCTGCTAGCCCACCGTCCTTCACATCACAACCTGAGGGGGTGTACACTGACTGTGATCACTATGTGTCAGATCCCCAGGGACCTGCCAGCTCCCCAGGGTCTTCCTTCCCCACTGTCCGCCCATCCTGGCTCTGGCCTGGGTGCCTGGAGGCACTTGGTAGCAATGACTGAAGGTTGCAGGAAGCCAGGTGACATCCCAGTCCCCAGGACCTATGAGGCTGGCCTGACAGGCAGGGTGGCTGTCCCCTTCCTGGTGCCTAAGAGGTGTTTAAGCTGGGAGCTGGTGCTGACTTCCCAGGCGGGAAGGCCCTACAGGTTATCTGCATGCATCCTTGTACAATGGAGGGCAGGGGATGACCAGTCAGCCTGAGGTCCCCTGCCTGCCACACACCAGGAGCCCTGTGGGTGGGGGCAAAGCCTAGGGCTGGTGACTCACTGTATCGGTGCCCCCGCTGCCCCCGGGGTGGCCCCTGCTGACTCTCTGGGGCAGCACAGTCTTCGTGGGGTCTGCCTTCCGGTCATGACAGGTCCGGGACCGGTCAGAGCTCCACAACTCAAAGCTGGAAGGGGGCAGGAAGGGGGGGATGACGGCCTTCAGCTTGTCACTCGGGAGTCTGGTGAAGGGGGCTCCATTTCGCAGCTGAAAAGACAGGCAGAGGGTGAGATGAATCCGGGATGATCCCCCACCAGGGGAAGACCTGGCTTCCATGCTCTCAGAATGCCCACCAACCACCCACCCACCCAAGCCAGGAGCCAGGTGGTATCCTCAGTTTTCTTCCTGGCAAGGCTTCAGCACCATGCTGGAGCCACAGCAAGATCAGGACAGGGCAGAGGGACAGAGAGCTGAGGAAGAGACAGTGGTGGGGCACAAGGAAGGGCACCTGCTGCAGGAGAGGATATGGGGAGGGACGGGGAGGGCACCTGCTGCAGGAGAGGACACGGGGAGGGACGGGGGCACCTGC
>JAJEJO010003598.1:160050-180234 GCA_020662805.1 Glaucomys volans | reverse complement strand
GAGAGGACACGGGGAGGGACGGGGGCACCTGCTGCAGGAGAGGACACAGAGGGTGGCCTGAACTGGGCCCACAGGAGAACAGGTGGGGTTGGGGAGGGAGCGCTCCAGGTGCCCAGAACATGCAAGGCGGGGACCAGATGAGCAGGACAAGGGTGCAGAGCTGCAGGGCCACCCGCATGGGCAGCACTGGGGGAGGGGCAGAAGGAGAGGGGCTGGGGCCCAGGCACTCTTCCCTCCCAGCCCCCCACATCCCAGCCCACCCAGCCACGCCTCCTGCTGCTGACATTTTCAGCTGTAATTTAATTTTACATCTTGAAAATGTGATTGGGGGGGGTCAGTATGAAATCCACACGGTGACGACTGTAGGATTGTCAAGGAAGAGCATTCACACGGTCCACGCTCACTTTAATTAAGAAAAGACAGCGAACACGGTGCCAGATGGTGCTTGGTGGGGACGGGCATCCCACAGCTAACCCGCCTCGGGAGCTGGGCAGGCAGCAGCTCTGTGCCGATGGCTGCAGACGCCCACTCAGTGGGCCAGAAGGGCCACGGGCTATCCACCACCCTCTGTGGGCAGCGAGCATGGCCTCTGAGACCTACAGGGCAGGAGGCAGGTCCCCTGGGTTCCCACATAGACTGTCCTTCCTCTCTAGGGTCTGTGAGCAGGCTCTGTCCCCGCTGGTCTCCACAACCTCTTCCAGCAAGTGGGGGGCTGTCCTGGACCCTACCGGCTGCACACCCCCCAAGGATGGGCTTCACTGGCGGGTACGCATCTCAGTTGCTGCCACCTTTCTGGCAGCCGATGACATACGTGTCCTTCACCCGGGAGTTCCATAACTAGACATTCACCCTGAGAAAGAATGAGGGGGTGGAGGAAACGGAGGAACAAAACCATTCGGCAAAGCCGTCCACACAACGCAACGCTAGCAGCTCCGAAGTCCAACAGGTCAGTCTTGGATAAAGACACTCCAGATGGATTGTCCCATCGATTGGCCATGAAACACGATGGGGCTGAAGAGTGTTTAATGACATGAAAAAGGCAGGTCACAGCAAATTGCTAACAGATCAGGTCCAAGGCAGCAAGGAAGACGCTAACCCCGTCTGCCTCACAGGGCTCTCAGGGAGATTAAGTGAGTTAATACATGTAAAGCGCCCAGAATAGTGACTGGTATTTAGTAAGTGCTGTGGTATTTGCTATTATTATACATAACATGATATCATATTCATAGATGCTAAAAAATGCTTAGGAAAAATACTCAAAAGATATATACCACAAAATGTCAGCCACGATTCTATCTGGGTGTGCAATCAAGGATGATTTTATTTCCCTTCTTGAATCTTTACTGCATTTTCTAAAATTCCCATAATAGCATTTCTGACTTCCTATCGAATGTAACTGCTGCTATTTGATAACGTGATTAAATGTGAAGCAGCCCGAGCTCCCAAAGTGGGCGGGGCCATTGCTGTGCACCTGCTGCAGGGCAGGACGTGTGGCTGCCTGGGCCAGGGAGGTTGGGGGACTCTGCAGTCCCCGGTGCTGCTTACGCCCTCTGGGCCAGTGACTCAAGCCCTTGTCCTTGCCAATACTGCCCTCTGCTGGCCAGCGTTAGGGTTTAGCACTAAAGGAACTTGAAGGACCAGGCTCTTACTTCACAGAACAAAGTCCAGAGAGACAAGGTAACACACTCAAGGTCACACAGTAGAGCTTATACTGGGCCAAGCACTACGCTAAGAATTTCCTGGGAATGCTCTCATTTAAAAACCACAACGGGGCTGGGGATACAGCTCAGTTGGTAGAGTGCTTATCTGTCAAGCACAAGGCTCTGGGTTCAATCCCCAGCACCACAATCAATCAATCAATCAATCAATCAATAAAAATAAAAACCACAACCATGACAGATATCACCCCAAAGTCAGAAACTACAAACTGTCCGCCTTCGGCATCTTAGAAATAACATCCGTGGTATTTACACGGGCACATGACCAACTGAAACAGACTTCACTGCCCAACTTCACAGGCAGCATGATATGACCATGTGACCAAATTCTAACTAATCTGATACAAGCAGAAGAGATGTGTGCAAGTTTCCAGGAAACTTCTTCAAAGGCAGCTGGCATGGACCCATGGCCACCTCTTCTCCCCTCCTCTTTCCTGCTGGCTGGAATGAGGCAGTAACATCCAGAGCTTTGGCACTCATTGTGGACCAGGAGGCGGGTGACCTCTGGAATAGAAGTCATGCGTGGGGAACTACAGAGAAAAGGAATCTAGGTCCCCAGCTTCATGGCACCTGGCCCTAGTTCTGAGCTTTCTCTACTTGAGATATAAACTGTTGCCTTATGCATATTACCATATTTGGGGACTTGCTGGTCCTCATAGCTAAATCTGATCCTGATTCATCTCCGGTTTATAGATTAGGAAACTGAGGCTCCTCCCAGGCTAGGAATGTGCCCTCCATCTGCCTCCTCTCCCCCCGGCTCTCCATAACCACAGTGGAGAGTCTTCACATCTGATGCTGCCCATTGAGTCTACCCTTCAGCCCCGCCCGAGACCCAGGCCTGGCCCGAGAGCAGCAGGCCCGAGGGTTTAGGGCTGGCATCTGCAGACTCCTCAGTGCCAGAGCTGAACCCTCTGCTACATGTTTGGTCATGAGTCCCCTGTGACCACTACGGAGAAAGGTCAGTGCCCACCTCCCTCCTGGTACCTCTGTCACCTGGTGACTGACAGAGACTGACATGCTTCTAGAAAAGCCCCACACTCACCATGGTGGTCAGTAACGCATCCTCCTTTTCTCCTCTTGTGCTCCCGGGACCTGAGAGACAAATGGAAATTTCCTGAAATGACCCTCCCACATTGACCGTGGGGAGAGGAGGAGTGACTGGCAGCCTTCCTCTGGAAAGCCGGCTCTCCTGAGTGGCTGAATATTTAATAATAATTGGTATTCAATGTTTTAATAGAAGGCAAGCATCTGCAAGGCATCTAGGAGCATTTTTCAAGCTTTGCCATAAACCACTGCTGTGCTGGGTCAGACACCAGAGTGCCCAACTCAATAGTCTGTCTCCCAGAGTGGTGCCAAAGGAAGCTAATCCTGGCATGTGGGATCTTATTGATGGATACTCCCCAAAGTCTGGAGATGTCCTTCAGCAACCAGACAAAGACGTCCAGTCTGTTGAACGCCTTCAATGGTAGTGAGCTCACTACCTACACCCACAGGTGACTCACTTGACTTCAAGACCCTTCACCATGTCTCAGCTCAACTGCATTTGACAGGAGGGAAAAGCACCTATCCAAGATGAGAGACGAGTGAGGGACTGGAACCCGTGACCCCAGTACTGGCCAGCACTGCCCATCTTGTCTCATGTACAGGGGGTATCCTGCCTCTGCCTCTTCTCCCCAGACCAGCTGCTCTTATCATATCCTCCTCCCTGGCTCAGGAGGAGGACACAGGATGGCAGGTGCAGAGCAGACTTCTGGAACCTCCACTGCATGAGCAGGCTTTCCTTACCATTGTCTTTGGTCACAGGGGCTGCATCAGGGAGCCCTAGACGGCTTGTCCTGTCCTGGGGGGCTGCCCTCATTGTGGAGTCCAGAGCTGGCTCGGGCTCATCGGAGAAAGGCAAGGGTTGGTTGCTGGACAGCCCGCGGGGCAGCGTCTGCATCAGCTTGAGCTTGCGGAACCGATTGGACATTCGGTTCCACCAGGACTGCCAAGGGAACCAGAGAGGGGTCATGTTCCAGGGAGGACAGGGAGGGTTGACCAGTAAGTGCAGTCTCAGGGACAGTGATGACAGTAGGTCAGCCTGCCCTCTCCAACCTGGGCACAGCCATGGCACCCCTGCCTGACCCACAGCACCCCTTCCTGACCAGCCCAGTTGCCCACTAAATCCTCCCTGTTTCCAATATGACTCTAGGAACCCAGTGGACCTCCCTCATCTGCTCAGTCTCCTTGATGCAGATGGAGAAACGCAGATAAAAACTGGGGAGCTGACTTGCTCAAGGCTTTACAGCAAGACAGGTGCAGATGGACAGACACAAAGGCCATTCCACACACTTTGACATGGACCACTGCACATTCCCTTCCTCCTGCTCCAGAGTCAGCCCTTCCAGGCTCCCTTCCAGGGGGAGCAGTACCCTCTGAGCAGTCCTGGATCATCAGGACCCCCAGGCTCAACACCTGGGGTCTCTCTGGGTGGAAAGGGATCCGCTACAGCAGCAGATGGGCCAGGACTGCTCAGAGGTTACTGCACCACCTGCAAGGGAGCCCGGGAAGGCCCAGCCTGAGGAGGGGAGAGGAGACGCTGCCTGACGGGAAGGGAAGGCAGGTCTGCACTACAGGACAGGAGTCAAGACACAGGCCGGAGCTCCTTGTCTGCATTCTCAGGAATAAAATACGCTTGGTTAAAAACAAATAGAGGGCTGGGGATATAGCTCAGCGGGTAGAGTGCCTGCCTCGCAAGCACAAGGTCCTGGGTTCAATCCCCAGCACCTCAAAAAACAAAACAAAACAAAACAAAACAAAAAAAACAAATAGAGCACGGTGGAGAGGATAAGAAACTGTAAGAGAAGAACTTGGCTTGCAGTTAGAAATCAGCAACTAGAGTTTGCTTTGGGCATCCTGAGAAAGCAGTGGAAAGGGTCTGTGGGCCATGGGGACACCCCAGGTGGCGCAGTGAAGCAGAGACAAAACAGACACCTTGCAAAGAGGTGTGTGCAGTTTGGCCCTCTTAGGACTACTTCATGGGAAATCTTAAAAAATTCTCTCCATTTATAAATTGAGATTCCACTGCAAAACCTGGATGGCAGGTTTCTCTTATATAAAATAAGGACAATGTGGACCCACATTCTTACAAAGCAGCCAGTGCTGCTTATGATCACCTCAATTTTCCCTGGACCTCATCGTTTCCTACTGCTCACCCCAACTCACCAGCCAGCCCCATGGGGCCCCCCAACTAAACCAGCCCCATATTAACAGAAAGTAGCAAGTTTTCCCTGTCCCCTGCCTCCCTGCCCTCCCCCCAGCACCTTTAAGACAGGAAAAGGCAAACCTTGAGCCCACCCTTGTCATCCGGCAGCACAGGGAGGCTGCAGGGCTGTCTGACCCTTGAGGCAGGTGGGGGTGGGCGGCTGTGCCGGCCTTTGTCCTTATTCACCTGCATGCAGACAGATGCCAGCAGTCGAACAAGTTCCGTGTCTACGGACACAAAAGGCAGCGTTTTACCTGAAAATATGTCTGCTGGGCCCTGGGGAGGGGGCCCGAGCCAACTCTCGCCAGCCTCACAACTCAGCCCTGCAATTGCAGGATGGGCAGAGCTCCAGAGCCAGGAGCTCAATTCTGCTGCCCACCTGATCTTCAAGGTGGCACAGAAGATCAAGCTACTTAATCAGAGTGAAAACCAGCAAGGCTCAAATCCTGCCTCTGCCCCACCCTGGCTGTGTGATTCTAGGTAAACTGTGCAGCTTCTCTGTGCTTATTTACAGGGGGTGACATTAACACCCACCATATAAATGTGTCTTGAGGATTCAAGGAAATTCCTTTCCCACATTTATTTGCTTGGCATACAGTAAGAGCTTAAGAGAGTCAAACACTATTATTATTAACCTAAGTTATTAAAAAAAAATTGAAAAAGATTGAGAAGAAAACACTTGGGGCCTAGAGATGTAGCTCAGTGGCACAGCACTTGTCTAGCTTGTACGAGGCCCTGAGCTCAGTCCCCAGGATCACACACATGCACAGAAGAAAAACCCTGGAGCTTCTGGGTTGGTGAATGTGTCCTCATGCTGCAGGGGCAGCACTGGGGCTGCAGGAGGGGACAGTGGGGGGGGGGGGTGCTGGCACTCAGGAAGGACATCCCTGCCTGCCACCCCAAGCTAAGAGAGACAGAAGTACCCCCACTCAGGACTGCAGAGATGGTGGGCTTCTCTGTCCCCACGGTGGCACCTGAGATCCTGACACAGGGTTCAAAGCCTTGTGGCTCAGAAGGGCCTCTGCCTTTCTCTGTCTCAGAGCTGAAACTCCAGGGCAAGAGAAGTTACATGTCAGAGAGATCCTGTCCCTAACTGGAAGCCCCAGATCCCATAGGGGGCCCATCATAGCAGGGGAGGGTTAAAAGGGAACAGCAGGTGCCAGCCAGGGACCAAGAGAGGCTAATGATGTTAATGTCCCTGGCCTGGCACCCTTGACCTGCAGCTTCCCCCAACACAACACAGTGAGGTTGCCGGCTCCATCCTGGATTCTGCTGGTCAAGGGGCCTTTAAGCTCCCTCTGGTGTCACTCAGGTGAAACACAGACATTGTTCAAGGACTTGAGGGGACTGGCAAGCAGACACACCCTGGTTTGCCCCCACTTCTTGGAGATGTGTAGGAGCTGGTGCTGGAAAGAGGCTGGGGGATGCCTGGCCCAGGTCCCACATGTCACAGGGGAGGGACATGCCAGCCCAAGGTCACGAGGTGAGCCCTTGACACCTCAAGACTGGCTTCCTCCATGAGGAAGCAAGGGGTTAAGACCATGGTTCCCAGAGGAGAAAGGACGTGCAGCTTTACAACCCTGCAACCCACCGGGATCGTTCAGCAGCATCACGAGATCAAAGGCCGTGTACCCGTTTTTTGCACGAAGAGTGACATCAGCCCCTTGGTTTAGCAAATATTTGACAATTTCCTTATTCCTGGGGAGGAAAGAAAACATCAGTTACTCTTACTGCTATAGTTCAGAAACTGAATGTCCCTCATGGTCTGTGTGTTACAGGTTTGGTGGCCAGGTGGGAGATGCTGGGAGGTGCTGTGAATCTGTAGGAGATGGAGCCTTAGGGGAACTCCTCATGTCACTGGGGACGAGCCATGAAATGGGACAGTGGAGTCAGCCTCTACCTCTGTTTCATGGCTAGAAATATAAGCACTTGCTCAGACATGCACTGCCCCAGACACCAGTGCCATCTGGTGTCCTCACCAGAGGCCCAAAGCCTTGGGGCCACCTGATCTTGGACTGGAACTTCTAGTGCTGTGAGCCAAAATAAGCCTTTTCTCTTTATAAGCTAATGGCCTCAGGTATTTTGCTATAGTGACATGAAACTGACTAATATACCTACTAAAATCAAAAGCATGGCTGGGTAACAAGGATGACAGTGTAAAATACTGCACTCGATCTCTGAGCATTTAAGAAGGGCCTGGGAAATGTCTCATGCTCAGTCACTCCCTGCCACCCAAGCAGGTCAGATGCAAATGGGATTTAACTCAGAGTCTTAATGTTCTTTCTTCAACCCAAAGAACTGAGGGCTCCACCCAAAAAGCCTCTGGCCACTGACCCCAAGTAGACCTCACTGCTGACCCCCCTCACTGCAGATGGACAGATACAAAGGCCACTCCACACACCTTGACGTGGACCACTGCACATTCCCTTCCTCCTGCTCTAGAGTCAACCCTCCCAGGCTCCCTTCCAGGGGGAGCAGTACCCTCTGAGCAATCCTGGATCATCAGGACCCCCAGGCTCAACACCTGGGGTCTCTCTGGGTGGGGAGGGATCCGCTACAGCAGCAGATGGGCCAGGACTGCTCAGAGGTTACTGCGCCACCTGCAAGGGAGCCCGGGAAGGCCCAGCCTGAGGAGGGGAGAGGAGATGCTGCCTGACGGGAAGGGAAGGCAGGTCTGCACTACAGGACAGGGAGGGTCAGGACACAGGCCGGAGCTCCTTGTCTATGTTCTCAGGAATAAAATAAATTTGGTTTAAAAAAAAACCCACCACATGGTGAAAGCCTCCTATAGGCCAAGATGCTTGATAGGGAAGTTGGAGATTCATCAAGTAAGAAAAGCAAGTACTTCCAGATAATGCAAGAAAGTAAAATGATCACCAGAAATGGGGCAATGGAAGAGTCCCTAGGTAGAGTCAGACCATTCAGCAGCTACATGATGCCCCACGAAGAAGAGGGTGATAGCCTCACTGGGCTGCACCCACTGTGTAAGAAGGATCTATAAACCTCCAGCACACACTGAAGCTGTGCAGGAGAGGGTCAGCATGACTCACTGCCCAGCATCCCGGGAAGCCCATCCATGAATGCTCACGTTCGCTGCAGAGGGGCCACCTACAGGGGTCTCTATATCTCAATGTGAAAACTCCCAACCAGCCAATCACACTGCTCAGCTGAAACAAACCAAGAGAGTTATCTTTCTGCCTGAAGTGTTCCTGCCAATAGGCTTTTCTGGGTCACTGGTGAAATCCTGAGGAGGGCTGTGGGAATTCCAGATATGGGAGGGGACACAGGAGGAACAGGCCTTCCTCCCTTCTGCATGCCTCCTGTCTTCACAGCCTTGGGGTTATATGCAGCCTCTTGAGAGCAGGAATCCCCAACAGGAGCCCCTAATCAAGCCAGAGCACCTGCTCAGCCTCACCATGGAGGGGTGGAACTGGCACTGACCCGTGGTAGGTGGCCTGCATGAGGGCCGTCCAGCCGTGCACGCTGTCCTGCTTGTCAATGTCCGCATGCCTTTCCACCAGCAACTGCACCAGGGGCAGCTGCCCCATGACAGCAGCCAGCATCAGTGGTGTGGCCCCGTCCCCATTGACCAGGTTCACGTGGTTGGGGTCTTCATCAGCAATCTCCTTGACCAGCTGGAAGTTTCCTGTGAAAAGAAGCAGGAGTCCAGGTGATCCATGATCCTGGTGCCCCAGGTTTATCCAGGTAACTCATGTAACAAACCTTTGCTGATCCTGCCTCTGGGCACCCAGGGGCTACCAATGGATCTCCCTGCCCTCAAATCCCTCAGTCTGCGCGGGATGAAGATAAGCACAAGAAGGATGGAAGCGTGGTGTCTTAAGGGAACAAAGAGAGATGAGGGCAACAGGCATGCAGGAGGAGAATCTAGGTCTTGCTAGGGGGTGAGGAGCAGGGAGGGCTTCCTGGAGGCAGGGTCTGCATCAAAGAGGAAATCTGAAGCCAAACAGCCTTTTGTCCTAATCGGAATGGAGTGGTGGGTGTGCAGAGAGAGACAGGAAGAGGCCACAGCCCAGCCTCAGCATCTGGCTGGCGAGGCAGGGGCCTCAAAGGGCAGTCTGGAACTCTGGGTAGAACACCATAATAAATATAGACCTGAACTTCCCTGGTGAAACTGGAAACTCAAGAAACAACAAAGTGCTTGTTCCTTTCTCAAATACTCCGTGTGGCCTTAAAAAGGACTATAAATCTGAAGTTGGGAGAATGTGGTCCTGTGTTCTTTAAATACCCAACAAAGATTTTCTAACGTACTTACCCATTTTCAATGCATGGAAAATATCTGGTCGCCTTTTCTCTTCATCTGGGTAAACAAAGATTTTAAAAGTTAACCATGGAAAGGTTTAACATAACAGCAAAGTCACAAGGGTGTAACAACACAGCCGAGCTCTAGGGATCTGCTTCTCAGAAGCAACCTAACTGGAGACCTACATAGTAGAACCTGGCAGTCCTTCTGGAAGATTCTTACCATGGAGTCCTGAGAACACATCAGACAGTCCAATGCAGTCCACACCAATGGAGCAATCATCTTTAGACGTTCCAAATTGGGGGTGTCCTTTCTTACATATATTGAAAAGTACGTTCTTTTTTAAAAAAATTCTTTTCTTTCAAAAACTAAATGTACAACCATGAGATAATTCCAAAGCAGAGGACCCTGTGACCCTGAGTAGCTGGGCTCAATAACAGGTCACAGACATGGCCACCAAAGACCCAATGATAACTTTTTGTCTTGCTTCCAAAGTACTAAGCAAACTGACTGCAACTCCCTGTCCAGACCTGCGGATACAGCTGCCCACCTGGATGTTTTCACACTGGTCCTGGTCCTCGGCTGGTGCAGGGACCTCACCACTACCCTCTTCTCGTGCTTAATCCATACCTCCCTCGAAGTGTGGGCCAGCAGATTCCCTGCTCCTGCCAGAAGGCAGGCATCTCAGGTGAGCCTGCTTGCTGGGAGGCCCCAGGCAGGACTTCCCACAACTCTGGCCCCCTCCCTCCAGCAGTGAGGAGTGTGGAGCTAGAGAGTGTAAAAGTCTGAGCGCATGCTCCTAGAATAGGTAGTCTCCTCATCACTAATGGGGAACAATGACCATGTCACCAGGCCGTTGCAGGGACCCAATAACCCACAGATCCACATGAGAAAATGCTTCAGAAACGTCCAAGTCCCATTCAAAGGTAACTGACACCCTCACTAGCCCCAGCAATCACCCCAGTGAGGTTAACTACTGAACTCCAGGATCCTGAACAGCAAGTACTGAGACAGCCATGGAATCAGGGTCTAATTTTGCCTGAGAAAAACTATCAAGAAGCAATACTGCACCTCAGTTCTTACAAATGTGCCATGTGCCTTTAAGTACTGACAAGGCCAACCTTCTGTGGGTGGGGCCTTCTCCAGACACGTTGCTTTGACAGAAGAGGGTGTATCACTTGCTCTTAGTGCTGGCTGCTAAGCAGCCACCTGGGTCTGAATTAATCATTGACAGTCCAGCCTGACCCTGGGAGGCCAGGGTAGCTTGCTCTGATGCCCAGACACCTGGGCTGGGCTCCCTTCCTTGCTCTGGGCTTCAGTGCTTCGTCCACCTAAGAGCAGCTCCAGAAACCCTGCCCCATCCCAAGGGGAAGAAACCTCTGACCTCTGCACCACAACCCTGGCAGTGGGATTGCCATGATGACAGTGAGAGCTCAGGGTTGCCTTTTCCTGCAGCTAATGCAAGGGAGACATGGGGGACGGCCAAGGTCCTGAGGTGGGGTTAGATTTCCTGGCGTCAAAGGGAAGAGCTGGGCGTTATTGTATCTATTTAATAATCTCTGTCATTAATATCATAGCCTTTGCCCTTGCTATTGTCCTAACAGAAGGTTGGCGCACCCCCCAGGCTCCTGCAAGTCTGCCAAAAATGACCTTCTCAAGGAGGCCAACTACCACCCTATTCAATATGGCAGCCTTCATTGCCCCAACTCTGACACACCTAATCTCGGGACCTTGCCCCAATTTTTTTTTTCTTTTAACATTATGGTACCATCTACCATACTGTATATGTTACTTAATATGCTTATTTCTGATTTATTGCTTTATCTCCCCCTGTACGGGCCAAAGTCCTCATAGACAAGGATTTGGGTCTCACTTGTTCATTGACATATCTCAGGTGCCTTGAATGATGCCTGGTACATAGTAGACACTCATTAAATATTTGTAGACTAACTGAAAGAATGTATGGTCCATAAAAACATATTATATCTGGGGGTGGTGGTGCACACCTATAATCCCAGTGACACCAGAGGCTGAGGCAGGAGGATTGCAAGTTCAAGACCAACCTCAGCAACTTAGCAAGGCACTAAGGACTTAGTGAGATCCTGTCTCAAAATAAGACATTTAAAAAGGGCTGGGATGTATAGATCAGTGGTTAAGAGATCCTAGGTTCAACCCCTGGTGCACACACACACACACAGACATATATATATATATAATAATAGTTTCCATTTCTTGGATGCTATGTTCCAGTTCCAGGCATTGGAATAAACATTTTATAGGCATGACCCCAGCTACTTCCCGCAAAGCCTTACCAGGAAAGTGTGTTCATTATGACTATTTTATGAAATAAGACACGGAAGTCCTAGAGGGACAATTACTATGTCCTAGGCCATTCCGCTGCAGAGTGGAAGAACTGTCTCAAACTGGGCCTGCTGGATAGGAGGTCAGCACTTGTCTCTGATCCTGCTGAGTGAGTGATACTGTTTCATGGTCCTACCGCACAGGACAAACTAAAGGTTTTGAAATGCAATGTGTCCTGCGGCAGATTCACTAAGGATTGTTCAAACCACTTTCTAAATGCCAGAAAAAAAAATGGCAAAAAAGAAACATGACACACTGATAAGTGTTTGAGGAAAAAAGAAACACAAAAGGAGGATAATTTTCACTGATTTTATGTGAACAGGTCTCCGGGGACTGACTGCTGGCCGATGAGGTGAAGCACACTGTTCCAGAGCAAGGGCTGGCAAAGTACAGCCCAGGGGCCAAATCACCCTGCTGCCAGTTGTTGTAATTATAGTTTATTGAAACATAACCACACCCACTCATTTACATATTATGTATGGCTGATTTCATTCTAACAGAATGGAGTATTTTTTTTTCCTTTGGTACCAGGGATTGAACTCAAGGGCACTCACCCACTGAGCCACATTCCCAGCCCTATGTTGTATTTTATTTAGAGACAGGGTCTCACTGAGTTGCTTAGCACCTTTGCTTTTGCTGAGCTTGGCTCTGAACTCGTGACCTTCCTGCCTCAGCCTCCCGAGTCACCAGGATCACAAGTGTGCACCACTGAGTCCAGTAGAATTGAGTAGTCTTGACACAGACTGTATGGCCCACAAAACTTAAAAATATTTTTTATCCAGTACTGTACAAAGTTTGCTGACCTCTGTTCTAGAAGGATCCCAGAACCACCTGCATCAGAATCATCTGATTAGGAAGGAAAGGCCTGGCTATGTAGGTTTCCAGGGTCTTCCCCAGGTGGGCAGGACCTGCCCATAATAGGCACCCCCATCTGACTTGTGAGTACACCACAACTGAAGTCCCACTGGTCTGTGAGGCCAGACTCTGAGTTTTGTGTGCCCTTCCAGTTGAGCAATTCTTGATTTGAGCCACTTACACACAATTTGGGGTCCTCTGCAACACTGTAGCAGGGGCAGGGGTAGAGTGGTGGTGTAGCCTGACCTGTTTTGGGCCTGACGGTAGTCAGTGGGTCCAGATAGTCTGCAAGGTCTCTGTGCTTGCAATCCAGTGCCACCTCAAAGGCGGTCTTCTCCAGTACACCGAGGTGGTCGGGGTTGGCTCCCTTCTCCACCAGCTGCTGGGCCATGCCAAGCCTCCCCGTAAGTGCTGCCAGCATCAGTGGGCTCCAGCCCACAGTCCGTGCTGTGTGGTTGGGGTCCGCACCCCATTCCATCAGCAGACGTGCCACAGCTTCATGCCCATGCTGAGTGGCAGCCATCAGGGCTGTAATGTCCAGCAGCTCATCCCTGCTGCCTCCCATCCCTGGCTGCTCCCCTGAGGGGCTGTGATGGTCCACAAAGGCACCAGCTTCCAGGAGCAGCTTCACCACACCCAGGTGGCCACCCCGAGATGCCACAGTGAGCACACTGGCCCCCAGTCGGTTCTGGGCATTGATATCAGCCCCGTGATCCAAAAGGAGGTGTGCCACGCTCACGTGCCCAAATCTGCCAAGAAGATAGAAAATTAGTTAAACTAAACAGGGAGCACTAATGAGAAAACAGCTCAGTAACCCCATTTGTCACTAGCCACTAGAGGCACAATAGCTGCCAAGAATAAAAGACCTTACTCTGGTGTCAGACACCACGTTGGCCCTGCACATGCAGCCTCACCAGGTGAGCAATTGCCCTACCCAGGTGGGGATCCAGCACTCCCATCCACCAGCTGCATGACCAGGAGAAAGAACCTTAGCTTCTGCCTAGGGTTGTAGCTCAGTGGTAGAGTGTCTGCCTAGCATGCATGAAGTAGTGGGTTTGATTCTCAGCACCACATACAACAGCACCATCAATAATTTTTAAAAATTTTTTAAAAAAGAATCTAGCTTCTGTTTTCATTTCCTGATCTGCAAAATGGGGCTATGTCTGTACCTACTTCAAAGGTTGCTGTAGCTTAAATGAGCTAATATATACACAGCACCTGGAGCAGTGCCTGGCCAAAAGAATCAGTCTCTCAAAGTCAGCTATTGCAATCGCTTGGCATACATTCTGTACTATACCAAGGGCACCTGGTAAGGGGCAGCATCAGAGTTGGAACCCAGGTCTGCCTGAATCCTCTTGCCTTCTCTTTTCCTGCTATGCCACACTGCCTCCCACATCTCAAGAGTGTTTTATTCTGCTTTCTACCCTGGTAATCTGCCTCTCCGCCTGTGCTGATTTCCCCCACAGCAGGGCCCATGTCTGATTCACATCTATCCTCCCCAGGCCCTCTGCACGCCAAGAGGAGGGGCACCGTGCTCAGCAAAGGCTCTGGGGCACCTCAGTGTGGGCCTTCTGCCCTCTGCTGGCAGGAATGTTCACTGCAGGCAGCTGAGAACTTGGCCTGGGTCAGACCTTCCCCAACCAGGCATGAGCTATGACAGAGATGGGACCCTGGGGAGACAATATGTGCCCATCCTAATATCAGGAAGAGGGAAACAGGCACCTCTTCCCTGCAAAATCTCTTCCTTCATTCAACATCAGCGGGCAGAAAAGTTCTGTTTTATTGAGCTTAGAGGAGTGTGAGAGCTGGAAGAGGCCGGGACTAACCAGAAAAGGACCAGAGGGGGGCCTCCCTGCCAGGTCTGGGAGACCACAAACATCTGCATCTGTAAGGCGGCTTTCTGATTTTGTCCTTGCTCACCCCTCCTTTCTGAAAGCGGGTTTTGTGCCTCATCTAAATCCTGGGCCTTCCTCCTCCAGTGGAGGCAGGGCCGGGTCTAAAGAGTTCTAAGGCTACGGCTGAACTTATAAATACCTTCTGGGAAGTGAACCTTAACAGCCCAGGTCACCTCACCTTAGGGGCGTCAGCTTGGTAAACAGACTGCCCCAGCTGAAGGATGGGGGGCTGGGCCTCTCCAGCCTCTTCTCCCAGAGCAGAGAGAGGGACAAGTCACACTGAAACACTGGCTGCAAACCACTCCCACCCCCCAGCCCCCTGTGAGTCTCCTGCCTCCAGTCTGTGTTCCTTCAGCCCATCCTCCATGCAACCCCAAACCTAAATCTGAAGGTTACACACCAGCTTCCCACCGTCCAAAGAGAGCTATTCTGCCAACCTCATCCTCCAGGATCCCATGTCACACCTGGCTCCCCACCCACATCTGCACTAACTGAGCACACTCAGTCCTGCTCAGGCTTCAGCTCAGATCTCACCTGCTCTGTGTGGCTTCCAGACTGAACCCCTAACAGGCCAGGTCAGGTACCTGAGTACCTACGATTTTGCAACTTTATTCTGTGTCCATACCTGAACCCTCTTTCTAGAATTTTCCCTCTCTCCCACTTAACTGTGGGCTCTCCACAACTGGTTTCTGCACATTCCTGTTTCCCTAGCCCTTAACATAGGGGTGGGCCCAAACTGGAGCTCAGCAAATGTATCAAATGAACAGGTATGCATAAGTAGAATAACCAAGGAAAGGAAGGTCCAGGCAGCAGAAATGGGGGAAACTGCTGGATCCTCCACTGGAGTAGAAAATACTTTAAAAACATTGCACTGGTTAGTGATCAAGCATAAGATAAAACCTAGCATAATCTCCAACAGCGGATCACAAAGTGTTTTCAGATTTCTATCTCGTTTGATCCTAGAAAACCCAGAGGTGAACTCCTTACCTCCCATTTCACAGATAAGGACACTGAAGATTACAGGGGAAAGCAATTAATCTCAACTAGAAAGTGACAGAGTCAAAACTGGACCCTAGAACTCCAAATTGCAGCTCTTCCCATCTACACAATTTTTACCAAGGAAATAAAGGGCTGAGTTAGAGCAGGTATAGTGAATTTTGGAATGTTTTCTGAACTCACAGGTAGCCCCAGAGAGCATTCAATTAGGCTGAAATACATGAAGATTCAACAGAGGCTGAGATAATTTTTCGGATGCTAAGTTCCTAATAGGTAATTACTGGAGTTGAGGATGCGAGGGGCTTTCTGAGCAGGTGCTATGTTTACCAATTAATTTCAGCAATTAACACCTGTGTTTGAAGAGCTGGCACGTTTCCCCCACCTGAGAGCATGAGGTGGAGCATCCAGTTCTGCCACCCCCACAGCAGGGGAGTGAAGGAAGCTGAGGGCAGATAAGGAGGCCAAGGGAGAGGTTAGTGCCAGGGTAAACACCAGGTCACCCTGTCTCCTGGCCAGACATTGCTGGCAAATTTGGTGAGTCACTTCCTTGCCACCAACACCAACAGGGAAAACTATCGGATTTATGGCTGGGAGTACAGGCTCTTGGGCCACCTGCCTGAGTGTGAATCTGACTTTGTCACTCGCTGTGCAACCTTGGACAAGTTATTTCTCTGGGCCTCAATTCCTCATCTAGAAAAGGAGGTCTAAAATAGAACCTATTTCCTAGGGTTTTGTGTGGACTGAATGAGCTAGTTCAATTATAGCACTGAGCACACTGACACAAAGACGATGCTCCTTAACCACCACCTCTTCTTTCACGAATAGGAAAAACCATTCATGTAACTGTGTCTGTTACTAAACCCTCCACAAGAGGCCAAAGTCACAAAGTTCAAGCACAGGACCTCTGACAGCCTGATCCAGAGATGAGCTTTGGTACACTGAGACCAGGGGCGCTAAACAGGATGTGCACTCATGCAAAAGTGGTGGCGGTCAGAATGTCACTTGAGGAGGATCTTGAGGCTCAACTGGATTTGAGGAAGAAGGGCAGGAGCCAGGAAAGCACCCACATAGGGGTCATCCTGATCTGACAGGATGACAGACAGACTGATATCAGGAAGTCTCCCACATGACTCCTCCACACTGGAATAAGACAGAGCCCAACTCTGCACAGGCAGGTGGTCCCTGAGTAGACACCCTGTACTACCGAAAGAGGCTCAATAAGCTTTGGAGTGCCTGGGCCCCACCTAGGATCAGGGACAGTGAGAGTGAATCCTAATCCTCCCAGAGAAGGCTCAGACCCTACCGTCATAGGAATAATAAGAGTATATCATACTATCGTTCCAAACAGCAAATGTGGGATAAACTGAGGAATGATTAGGGATGTGGTTAGTCCAAAGTCTCTCGATTTGGAAGTGATGAAGTCAGGACATGTGGGACACAAGTCCTCGCTCTTTGTACACCACCAAATTTCACAGAAGAAAGTCCTCTAAGTTAAATTATTACTAGTTAACCATCACAGGTTAATTCTGAGTCTCCTGCTCCATCAAGATTCACAAATTAACTACCTGAAATCAATCAAGTAACACTGACCATCCTGCAGCCCTCAATGAAGAGCAAAAACTGGTGATCAGAGGTCTTTGAGACACTCTGAAGCATCCCAGTGCTGTGGTCCTGAACCTCAGTAAGCACCCCAGGGCCTCTCTGGTAGGTCAACCCACATGCCAGGGTCACTGAGAGCCTCTTCTCACACAGTCCCTGCCCCTCATGGTCCACTGCAGGACTCCTAAATCACAATCTCCGGAAAGGGAACTCAGGAATCTCTCCTTGGAAAACAATCCCTGTGACCCTCAGGTGTGGCCAGGTTTGGGTACCACTGAGGACAGCAACCAGCTCTGAGGTGGGATGGCAGACAATGCTACTGAGGCGTTCCTGGTATAGAGCAACCAGGGAAAGAGTGCAGAGCATGCAGGCTCCTTGGAGGAAGCTGAACTCGAGCGAGTGGTCTTCACTGAGGGCAGAATGGGAAGAAGGGACCCCCCTGTAGATATGCAGTGATGGTGAGGGCTCTGCAGTGGGACCCCCAAGTCAGCTCTGACAGTCTGCGTGTGGGCAAATTCCATAATCCAAATCTCAGATCCTAACCTGTAAGACGGAGACAATATTCCTAGCATAGAGTATATAATCAGTGTTAGTTAAAAAAAAATGCAGAGAGACACACACACAGAAGGTCAAGATGAAATCATCTTACCTTGATTTAGGAAGCCAGGAAAAGCAGAAGAGGGGGTGAGGGAAGGGTCTGAATGTGAGGGCCTAGAGTGCCATGCTCAGGACTCCAGCTGGGGAGCCATTGCAGGAGAGGCCCAGCAGGAGGGAAGGAGCACTTGGGCCACTACAAAGGCCTGGCCTGGACAGAGGCAGAGGGTGTGAATTTCAGGGCTACACTGAAGCTCTGGGCAGACAAGTCCCAAATGGAGGATTTACCTGGAGTTTTGAAGCCTGGAAGAGGTGGTACCATTAAGAAGGATGGAAAATATCAGAAGAAAGGCTTTAATGTCACCTCAGCTGCTCTGGGCAAGGAGAAAAGGTGTCTTTAGACAGAAGATGTCAACCTGTTGGACAGGTGTGTAAAACGCTGCATTTGGCACACCTATGAGCACGGGTAGCACAGGCATCATAACTGGGCTGCAATCCCTAAGTAGGTTTATAATGGATTCACACTGATGTTCCAGGGTTGGGGAATGGGGAAGAGCAAACCACAGTACATTCCATGGATGACTACCACATAGTGGCTGAAAACAATTATTTGAAAATAATGCAGAATAAAATCTTGCTAGTGATAAAAGTTCAGTTAATTTAGAACAACTGTGCAACACTTGGGAAAGAATTCTGAGAAATAAAATACTGAGTCACCAAGAGAAGATTACGGTTAAGAACTTTGTTTTTCTAAAAGGCATGGAAAATACAAAGGGCTCACACATAGGGAAAGATGCTTCTTTCACCCAACACTTGAAACATGCAAACACACTGAGATTTTTGTGCATCAGACTGGCAACAACCCAAAAGTTTGATCCCATATTCTATAGGCCAGAGAAAGATAGGCACTTGTACACTGCTGATGGGGCATGGGGGGTCTAACTGCTGTGGCTGGCAGAATAAACAGCCCCCCCCAGGTGTCCACATCCTTGTCTCCAGGCCCTGTGAATGTTTCATGACCTGGAAAAGAGAACATACAGGCCCCGATGGAATGGAGGTCACTATCAGCCAAGCAGCCTCAATGACCCAGGTGGGCCAGTGTCCTCTCAAGGATCCTTTCAACATGGCACAGGAAAGCAGGCAGAGGCTCAGAGGCAGAGAAGGTGCGAGGAGGGAAGTGGAGGCAGGAGTGAAGCTCTGCTGCTGGCTATGAAGATGGAAAGGGCCCTGAGCCTGGGAATACAGGCCATTCCAGAAGCCAGAAAGGCAAGGAACAGAATTCCCCCCAGAGCCACCAAAGAGAGAACTGCCCAGTGAGACCCATTGCCTCTGACCTCTAGAACTGTTAAGACACAAATCTGTGTTTTTACACCATTACAGTTGTGATAATTGGCTACAGCAGCCATAGGAACCCAGCACACCTGCACGGAGAGAGATCTGACACTATCCATCAAAATTACAAATGGTCCTGTGCCCTCCCAAGGGAAGCTCCTGCAGTGACAACTGTACACCGTGGAATGACAGGTGCCTCAGACTAGTCACTGCAGCATGAATTTTGGGAGCAGGACACTAAAGGACCACCAACGGGCAGGTTAAATAAATTACCATACAATAAAATATTGTCAGGCTATTGGAAATCAAGGCAGGTTTTTAAGTACTGATCTGGAAAAACCGCCAAAGTATATTAAAAGGAAAAAGCTAGGTGCAGAAGAGAGTAGAGAGCTTGAACAAGGCTGCAGTCAACAACCTTATCTGCCTGTATATGCATCAAGGAGTGAGATCCAGGGGGCATGTGGCAACATTTGGAGGCATTGTTGATTAGATTAACTAATCCTTCTTTAAAAAAAAAAAGACAAATTGAAAACATAGGAAAACATTGTGCTATAAGGAACAATATTAACCCAGCTGAGAGAACTCCCCGCCACCACTTACCTGAACACCCCTAATTAGTCCTCTATGACTGATCCCATCAGTTGGTAAGACTGCTCAACTCTCTCCATCCTAAAAACCTTTAGACCTAGACAAGCATCCTCCCTAACCCCAAAGCCGAGCTCAGTGACAGAGCTGTTGGCACTTTCTATGTGTTCACATTCCCCTCACTCTCCTACCAATGCCGTTCTGCACACCCTCACCATCCAGGGCTCTCCTGCCACTGACAGACCAGCACTTGTCTTCCTTTCCCTCTGCAGGGACACCGGTGCTGCTGTGACAGTAAGATGGATTAGCAAGTACAAAGCTCTTGGATTTGGGGTAATCTGTTAATATTAGGAGTAGATCATTGGCAAACTGAGAGCAGTTATTCCCCTCCCTGTCTCCAGGCCATGGCCAATGGGGCTGCAACTCTTCCCCACCAGGTGGTAGAGTCTATACCCCACTCTTCGAATCTGGGATTGTCTTATAACTTGCTTGGGCTAAGAGAATGTGACAGAGGTGATGTGTTTCCGATGTTAGGGACACAGGACAGCCCAGGCTAGACTGCTGAAGGGTGAAAGAGAAGAAGTTCAATCACCCCTGTGGCCACAGTCATATCCATTCATCCCTCAAAAAGAGCCATCCAGATCGCTTACACAGTGGTGGGTATAGTGTTGACCACAGGTGTGTAAAGAAGACAGCTGAGACCAGAGTGGCAAAACTATGCTAAATAAAGGGTTGTTGCTTTAA
>JAJEJO010003598.1:19115-148466 GCA_020662805.1 Glaucomys volans | reverse complement strand
TTTGGATCACTTCCCCAGCTGAAACAAAATAGAAAATACAGCCTAACCAGCTCTCCCCAGGAAGCTCCAGCAGAGGGAGTCCCAGACTAACCCAAGAGCCATGATGGCTTCCTCAAAGTTTCCCTAAACCCCGAAAGTAGACAAGGGTCTACAATAATAAACCCTTTCAGCACCTTATAATTCTTCACCCATGACAACTCTAGGAAGTTATCTTTTTAATATGTGACTACTCCATTAGACTCAGCACTATGATGTCAAAGACACATCTGTGACCAAGATTCTCGCCTTGACCTAACTCTAGCCAGGCTCTTCTGAGCTCTCTTCTTAACCAGGCCTCAACCACAGTCTCTAAAATTCCCTAATGTTTAAAGACTTAAGCAAACATCAGTATAGTTTCTAATAGCACAAGGGCACATCCAAAGGGTGACCTGAGATCCCTGAAGCATGGGGGCACAAAGAGTGCACTGTGGTAGAACTGACCCCAGGCCCCTGGCTTCCCCTTCTTAGAGCAGAATCTAAAAAGGGCTTCTGACTGTGAACTCTTCCTCTACTTCTTTGAGATGGGTATGTCAGGTATGTATTTCCTACAACTCAGGAGCACAAGGACCTGGAAGTCATTCATTTAAAAGTGATCATCAGGGGTTGGGGATATAGCTCAGTTGGTAGAGTGCTTACCTCGTAAGCACAAGGCCCTGGGTTCAATCCCCAGCACCACAAAAATAAATACATAAATAAAATAAAAACAAAAGTGATCATCAGAGGGGATGGGGCCTCTCTCTCCCAGCTCTGGGAGGACGGATCTTGACTTTGATGATGTCAGGGAACAGACCCAGCTGACCTAATTAGCATTCACACAGACCAACCCTTTGTGATTGTTCACTTCCCTGACTCTGCTGGGTCCCTGCTCCCCAGCTCTGCTCCTTCAGTCCCTTTTGAAACACTCGGCTACCTCCACACAAAGTTGGGGTCCTTTCACTCTGACCCTCTGCCCTGCCACAGTAGTATATTTCTGACTAAATCTGTCCTCCACACTTTAGCGTCTGACTTTGTTTCCCTTTGACACGTGCCTCTTAGAGCATGCCTAGTTGGGCAGTGTGCCCTCTGAGCGCAGTAGATGCTCTGTATTTCCTGACTGAGGACATGCTGGTTAAAATCCTTCCTTGATTCCAGTTCCCTTTGCTGCATGACAAACCATCCCCAAACATCATGCTCTAAAACAACCAGTGTCTTATGCCTGTGGACTCTGTGGGTCAGGGATTTGTCCCATGCTGTCTGGGGCCATAGCCTGAAGGTTGGGGGTGATATGCATAGTTGGAAAGAAGCCAGGTGTGAAACCGTTTCTTCACATACCTGCCTGATGTCCAGCTCCCTGGGCGGCTGAGTGAACTGGGTTGACACTCTGACCTGCACTGTCTACCTGTGGCCTCTCCAGGATAATGGTACTGAATAATCAGAGGTCTTTTAAGCAGCTCATGGCTCCATGAACAGTGATCCCATGAGCAAAGTGGGGGTTTTATGTCTGGCTTCACATGTCTCAGAGCCTCATTCCACCATAGTCTATCGATTGACTAGTTAGTGGTCTGCCTGTTCCAAAGAGGGAGGAATAAAGAATTTGCAGCTGGATTTCACAACCACCACACCATCAGAGCCAGGTCTGGGGGTACTTCTCTTGCAATTAGTCCTTTGTATGAGTTAGGATTAGATCTGGCTGCATAGGCCAAAAAACACACAGAGACAGTGACTTAAATGAACAGACATTTATATCTCTTTCACATGAATGCAGCATGGAAGGAGAGTCAGGACTGGTCCAGTGCCCACAGTGTTAAGTATCGGGGTTCCTTCTGCCTTGTTTCACCATTCTCTCAGTGGATGACTTTTACCTCAGGACCCAAGACTGTGGTTGACCATATGTAACTGAGACTGTGGGAAGCAAAATAGAAAGTGAAATGGGATAGAGGGTCTACTGTACTCAGGAATCCCACTGGTGGGATTGGTGGCATACTTAGTCATTCCTGGCTGCAAGGGAAGGTGGGAAATCTAGTCTTTATTCTACCAAAAGAAACAAAAAATTAGAGGTTCTAAGCTGGTGTGATGGCATATGCCTGCAGTTCCAGCTACTTGGGAGGATTACATGAACCCAGGAGTTTGAGGTCAGCCTGGGCAACATAACAAAACCCTGTCATGAAGAAGGAAGAAGGAGGGAGGGAGAGAGGACAGAAGGAAGGAAAGAAGGAAGGAAGGGAGGGAGGGAGGGAAGGAGGAAGGAAGGAAGGAAAGAAGGTGAGTGGGTGGATTGTACTGCTAAGAAAGGATATTGGTAGACATTTGGCAGTTTCTGTCATACCTTTTTACTCCTTTCTATTTCCTGTTCTGCTACTCACAAGCCATGGCTTTGAGTAACACACCTTTTTTTTTTTTTTTTTTTTTTTTTTTTTAATCACCAGTTCCTTGTACCAGGAGGAGGAAATGCCACCTAATAAGGAAGCCCAACAAACATGCTAATGCTCAGGTTTTGGGGAGGGGAACTGAAGCCCCACCCAATCAGCTTACTTTTTATTTGCCTGGATGGTCCCCGGGGCTTCTTCAGAGATCTTGAAAACTCCCCAGTACATAAGGACTGGATAACTACAGAGGTGCTTTGGAAATCCATGTTTGTTATGTCTGGGGAGTAAACTGTCCCTGCACTTAACCAGGCTGTGCTCTTGCTCGGATGCCTCCCAGGGAGCTCAGACCCACACCTAAGGAGGGTAAGGATGAGATGGCAGGCAGCCGCTAATGCACCAGGCACTAACTGTGTCTGACTCCATACCAAGCTCTAGGCTCTCGCAGCTCGGATTCTAAATCCTTTAATTCATTTTGCTTACAAGGGCAGGGTGTGGATTAAACACTGTTCAATGTACTAAGTGCCCTAACCAAGTGTGATGGTAGCCAGGGCTGAACTTGCACCACTCCCACAGGGCATTTTGAAGTCCTGATTTCTGATACCTGTGAATGTGACCTTATTTGGAATAAGAGTCTTCACAGATATGCTATAATTGAAAGGAGGTCCTCAGAGTGGGCCCTGATCCAATATGACTCTTCTAGAAGAGTAAAAGAGACACAGAGACAGAAATGCCCCTGAAGGGAAGAATTCTGTGCCACTGTGGAGGCAGAGAGTGGGAGTATGGATTCACAAGCCAAGGAACAACAACCCCCACCCACCCGCCTCCAGGAAGCAGAGCCCTGGTGACACCTAGCTCAAGCTCAGATTTCCAGCCTCCAGAACTGCAGGAGAGCAGATTTCTGTTGTTTTAAGGAAGCATTTGTGTGTGTTGTTACGACAGCACCAGGAAACAGAGATGGCCAGTTGGATATGTCAACTTGTATAGGCTCTGCCCCCATCCATTCAGTCACACTCCTCCTTGGTGTTGCTGCGAAGGTATTCTGTGGATGTTACATCTATAATCAGCTGACTCTGACTAAAGGAGATTATCTGGATGGGCCTGATCACTCTGCTGAAAGGCCTAAGAGCAGAAGGGAGGCTGCCCTGAAAAAAAAAAAAAAAAAATCTGAGTGTGGACTGCAGGCTGAGCTGTTGCCTGAGTTCTGCCTGCAGTTGCTGAGGACCTGCCCGTGGATTTCAGAGTTGCCTAGCCAGCCCCCACAATTGTGTAATTCCGTGTAATAAATCTCTTAATATATCTCCCACTGGTTGTATTTCTCCAGCAGAACCCTGACTAACAGAAGGGATGATGCAATCTTGAAATATGCTTGTCCATAAGGCTGTCTGGTGGTTCATGGCTTCGTGGGGAAGGGCATTTCAAACAAAGCAAACAGCATGTGCAAAGGCCTGGAGTGATGGAACCTGGCTCCCTCTTCACTTGGTGGTGGGAGGTAAATGCTGCCGTGTTTATCTTGCCTCCCCCCTTGTATTTTGCCCCTAGGAGGAAGCCACTTCCCTCACCCTAGTTGTGGCCAGGTTATTCCAGCATCCATGGAGCTCCCTCTTTCCCTCAAAAAAAAAAAAAAAGAAAGAAAAAAGAAAAAGAAAAAGAAAGAGAAAAAGAAAGAAAGAAAGAAAAAGAAAAAAAAAGAAAAGAAAAAACCTTTAGCCTGGGGTACTTACCACTAATGGATGCCTTGGTGTGTGTGCTATTTATGTGTTTTTCTGAAGGTATAGTTTGCTCCTTTGATCAGTTTCTTGAAGGTGTCGCATAAGTGAAGGTAAGACACACAACTTTGGACAAATAGAGAGCCCATCAAGGGTTTGCTTTCCAAGGCTCCAAACAGTACGGTACCCGGTTGGCCTGCGGGAGTTAGCGAGACAGCTTCACTGCGCCTCAAGTCTCATCTGTAAAATGGAGTTGACAATCCTGGTGACCCTCTTAAGTAGATAGGGTAAAGAGCACATGAGATAAGTGCCCAGCGCTTGCGCCTTGCCGGGAGCAAAGCTGAGTCTTACCTCGGTGATCACCCAATTACGCACCCCAGCGGGAGCAGAAAGCGCAACTCCGCCGGCGTGGGGACCCCTTCAGGTGGGGGTGCAGCGCTTGGCAGCAGCCGGGAAGGGGCGGCGCGCAGGTGGGGCGGGCCGGGGGCGGGGCGGCGCGCGGTTCCGGGATCCGGGTCCGGCCTCGGCCGCCGCCTCGGGGCGCGCCGAGCGCTGGCTGCAGCTGGCGGGCGCATGTGGGGGCGCGCGGCGCGGCGGCGCTGCCCGCGGGGGCTGCGGCGCGGCCGGGAGGCACTGCTGGCCCTGCTGGCGCTGTTGGCGTTAGCCGGGCTGGGCTGGGTGCTGCGGGAGCGGCGCTGGCCCGCGGTCAGTGCCGGGGCCAGGGACACAGAGCCCAGACCCCCGCGCACCCCTCGCACCGGGCGGCACGAGCCGGTGCTGCAGCGGCCGCCGGTGCCTGAGGACGCGCTGGGCGCGCAGGGCGAGGCGGTGCGGCTGCAGCTGCAGGGCGAGGAGCTGCGGCTGCAGGAGGAGAGCGTGCGGCTGCACCAAATCAACACCTACCTCAGCGACCGCATCTCGCTGCATCGCCGCCTGCCTGAGCGCTGGAACCCGCTGTGAGTCCCGCGGGCCGCGGGTGCGACACCTCGGAAGTGGAAGGGGGAACCGGCGCGCGTCCTATCGAGTCGTCCTCGGTGGAAGGAGTCAGATAGGGGGCGGGTAGGCGGGAAATTGAAAGATGGGAACGTGGAAAGTCTCAGAAATTGACGAGTCTGTTACCAGGTGTTGTCTTGGCCCCCTCCTCCTGGAAAAGTTGTCATTCTGCTCTGCAAAGGGTCGGGTTTTAGCGGACAGGTTTAAGGTGAGACCTCTTTGGGCTCCCTTCTGGCCCCCCAGCGCCCACAGTACAGCTCTGTCCTGCAGATGGCCGCACCTCCCCGCACGTAGCCATTCTCAGGGCATGGCCGGCTCCATTCATTCCTGTGGGTGTGCCAGGTCTCACCCATAAAATCAGGAGGGAGGGACAGGGCAGGGGAGGTGAAAGTGGCTGAAAGCCTCCTTCCCTCTCCTTGGGAGTAGGATTTCTGAACTTTGGGTGTAGGCAGGTGGAAGGAGCGCTTGATGGGAAGGGCACCTTTGGCTTTAGTCCAGCCACTACTCGATCTTGTGGGTGGTGCAGGACTGGAGCCGCTGACCCAGCTTGTATAGGTGTGTGGGGCGGGGTGGGGGGTGGGCAAGGGAACAAGCTGGCAGCAGGAGGAATACCAGGGGGCTGCTGCCACTTGGCCTGTGTACTTAGAGTCTCAGGGATCTTCCAGTTCCCATTTGAGCCTCCTCTCAGACTTTGATGAAAGAGGCCCAGGAAGTTTCCTGTTGGAGCCAGAGGAGACAGGCAGCCTGTGGTGTGCACCCTTCTACCCTCCTTTTCCACAGGCTGGAAAACAGGCAGAGGGGGTAGGGGACCCCTTTAGCTGGAAGGTGGGGGAACTAGCCCTGGGAGACTGTGACCCTCATGGCCCCCTTGGCACCCTGCTTACCTCAGGCAGTTTTGATGGACTTGAATTTCATGTCCTCCTTGTTTTTCAGGATCTGTTCACACCTAGCCTTCTGTTTCTGGAGTCATTTTTTACTATTAATCTTTTTTTTTTTTTTTTTTTTTTTTTGCGGTACTGGGGATTGAATTCAGGGCCTTGTGCTTGCAAGGCAGGCACTCTACCAACTGAGCTATATCCCCAGCCCCTTACTATTAATCTTTTTTGAGTGAAACGTTCTTGGAACTGGTAGCTGTTCTGCCACTTTAACCAAGCTGCTTAATGCATGCTTAGCTCCTTGAAACCCCAAAAGTCACAGAACCAGGTCAAAGGGAAGCTAGGTCACACCCAGGGTTTAACCCTGGCCCCTGTGAGACAAAATCCTGGCTTGTTTTGCTTACCAGCTCTGTGATCTTGGATAAGTTATTTAGGCTTTCTGAGCCTCAGTTTCCCCATCTGCAAAACAGGGAACTCATAAAAGTCAGTATCTACACACTGAACATAAAGGGGGTAAAGAACGTAACCTAGGGATAAATAAGATTAATATCTGGGAACACACTGTACTCATTCATAATTTTTCCCCCTTTCCCTATTGCCTAGAATATACTCAGGAAGTTGTTTTTGAGAATTTTCCAGGAACCAATCATAAAGTTTTTCTTTTCCGGGCTCAACTTCCTTTATTGTCTAAGGTTGGTTGTGAATGTGGATGACTTGTGGGGCTTATGGTATCCTGTCTCCATGGTGATGCAGCTGCCCTGTGTATTTAGGATTGGCAAATAAATCCTACTGTTGCATTGACCCTGGGAAGTTAATCCAAACCCAGCTTGATGGGCGTGTAGTGTCCCTGCCTCTAATTCCTGCTGTAGAACCTGTTCCCTGAATTTGAAACATTTTAGTTTTCATAGAATACAGGAGCATTGAGATGATCACTATAACACCATTGCTGATAGCACTCTGACCTCTGAACAAGTGGAGTAACAGAGAAGGGTGGGCTCGAGCTGTGTGTGTCCCAGGTACACCAGACCATGAGGCAGTTTCTGAGTGGGCACTAGGTTCAGGGTCTTGAATGGAGTCTCACTTTTATTATATAATATTTCTTCCTATCCTCAGAGGATGGGTTCCTAGATCTCCAGTGAATGCCTGGAACCTAGGATAATAGTGAACCTATATACTAAGCTCTGTGATACAATGCAAATCAGTCTGATAACCAAGAAGGGTAACGGAGAGGCTGCTAAGTGACTGATGCGTGGTAGTGTATACAACATGGATGTGCTGGAGAAAGGACTGATTCATGTTCCATGTGAACTGGGATTTCATCATGGTACTCAGAAGGCATGCATGTGATTTGAAACATGAATTGTTTATTTCTGGAATTTTTCATTTAATATGTTTGGATTTGTGGTTGACTGGGTAACTGAAACTGCAGAAAATGAGACCACAGATAAGAGTAGATTATAGTTAATGCAAGGTTGAGAAGCTGCTCAGAGCGTTGCTATTAAGCCTGAGAAACCAGCATGGCAGATTATTAGTTAACAGTGCAGGGGTGAGGGGATCCTTAAATGTCAGAGAAGGGAGTGTCCTGAGGGGACATCCAGTCAAACCAGAGGAAAAGCCACACTCCCAATGTCACAAAGCAGGTCTGGGGCAGAGCTGGCCTATAATCTAGATCTTTTATCTGTTCTTCCCTTTTTGGGTGAGGGCAATTATTCATCTGTTTAGTTTAATTGTAAAGCCAATACATATTTGCACTAGAAATTTTAGTATATACAGAGAAGCAAAATTTAGAAATAGGTTTTGAAAAATATACAAATAGGTGTGTGGGTGAGAACAGACTCAAACATGAGTGTGCACGCAGACCCACACACATTTTTAACAAAAACCTTTGCACTACAGTGCATAAGCCTGTTATGAGAGGCAGGGAGCTGAGAACAACCCAAGGACCGTTTGGCTCAGCTCCTTCTATCTGCAAGGCTTGGCAAGTGCCTGCCCTTGGACAGGGCCAGACCAATAGAGACACGTTTTGGAGATTGGCTGTACTTGTGTGAGACCCATGTAGAATCTGATTGCTCACATGCCATTGGATTAGAGCACAGCTTTATTTTTATTATCACAGTATTGACTTGAGGGGATAGCGATGGACTCCTCAAATGATCATATAGTAAATATGGGATCTGCACCACTGTCACAAATACCCTCTCATTTGATTCTAGCAGAGAAGGGGAACTTGAGCTCTGAGATGATAGCAAGCCAAAGTGGATGCCAGGTAGCTGGGGGAACTTTTCAAAAATATTGATGCCAGGAAACTTTGCAGGAACGATTAAATCAGAATTTAGGCTGAGTCTCATGTGCCACTAGGTTGAAAGCTGCTGATATAGTGTCTGTGGATTTCTCACTGGGAAGATTCAGTGTGGTGTTTTGGCTAGCGTGGGGGAATACTAAAGTTAAAGGGAGTAGGTCAGGTAATAATAGGTCAGGTGCAGTTGAAACTAGTGATAACAGCCCCATCACTTGGGAAGTATGTCACAAGCAAGTGATTATTAATGATGGTGTACTTAAATTTGAAACATTTTAGTTTTCATAGAATACAGGAGCATTGAGAGGATCACTATAACACCATTGCTGATAGCACTCTGACCTCTGAACAAGTGGAGTGACAGTGGCCTGGGCTGTGCATTTCACCAGGTACATCTCCAGGAGCACTATGCATGTGGAACACAAGCGATTCTCTTCTGTATACTGCTGACCAGGAAAGCATGTGATTGTTATGCATGTCTTTGTGGTTCTGGACTGCTTGTTCTGATTTTAATCTTGTTAACACTACAACTGCAGATATGTGCCTGAGATCAGGGATCAGGATTTGGCATGACAGAGAGTCTCAGAGTAGCTCTACATAGCTCATTCAACAAAACTAAGTGTCTTGCTGGAATTGGCAGGAGGGACTTGGTCAGGATTTCTCTTTCTGCAGAGGGCTAGCCTGCTTGTCTCTTCTCATAACAAAATTATCTTTGTAAAACATCACACGTGGTGTGCATGTTAGGTTGATGTTTCCTTTGCTTCCCCAGTGAGGATGTAAACTGCAGGATATTTTGTTAATTTTTAGTAGGCCTATCTTGTGACGTCAGAGCGGCTTGCTTTCTCTGAGTCAGAGAAAGATCCACAGAACCTGTTCAGTTTTGGTCAGTGTTTTCATTATACTTTTCCCTTCCCTTTTCTTCACTCTAACCATATATTTAAGGAGTGTTTTTGAACAAGATGTTGCTCCATTTTGTGTTGTCGTTAAAAAAAAAAAAAAAATCCAGACCAACAGTCTTTGACTTTTAACTAGATATTTATGTCCATTTATATTTATTGTGCTTACAAATATCTTTGGATTTGATTGTGCCATCTTATTTTATGCTATTTGTTATGCTCTTCTTAATGTCTTTTCCTCTCTTTTTTTCCTCACCCCTTTTTGAGTTAATAGGATTTCCCCCAATTTCATTCTATTTTTCTCTCTATTAATTTATATTATTAAATATAAAGAAAAGATACTGGCTTCTAGCACAGAAAAGACTGGGGTTAGAGGCAGGTTTAGGTTATGCTGCACCTTGGATTCAGGGATGCAAATACTGTCAACTGGAAAATGTTGATTGGGTAGGTTTGAGGTAGGAGTGTGTGTGTGTGTGTGTGTGTGTGTGCACGCTTGTGTGCATCCAGCCCTACAGAAACCACATAGACTAGGAGTTGGGAGGTCTGATTCCTAAAAGAAATCAAGGTGCAGCATCATAAAGAAAGGAGAAAGGATTCAGGGCAGGTAAAAATACACAAATGCTCTCTATGCTCTCCCTGGCCTGCTCTACAGAAGATGTGAGTTTTTGCTATTTTTCTGGAAGACAGTTATGTGATAACCTTAATGTAAAGATCAGTGATCTGGAGACCTTGTACAAATCTATTCATGCATATCCATCTGACTTGGATCGTACTCGTGGAGATCACTGAGCTCCCTCTCAGGAGGGTCCTTGTGCAGGTGGAATGGAATAAAGCTTGTGAAAAGCTTAGCACACTGCCTGTGGTAGACATGCATTCCACCAAGGAGACTGCTTGCCAGGTACCCTCCAAAGCACACTGAATAGACACACGACTTTGCCCCCCCCACCCTCACTCAGCGGGTGGAATAGACGAGAAACAGTGATACGATGTGATATGATGGCTTATGATTTCACATAGAATTTAGCTTCAAGCTTCCTCTTGTCTCCAAGGAAGAAGCAGAACCCTAGAGAGATGCCTGGCTGTCCCTTTCTGATGTAAGGATGCACAGCTTTTTACCAAAAAGTAGCTTCTATCAGTCAGGAAATGGAAAAAGTGTTTTTCTTCCAAAAGCAACTTGAGACATTTGGTAGGATATGTTGAACTTTGTAAAGGTGATTGACTTTAGGGGTATTTCACTTTTTCTTATGTACTTGTTTATGTTTTGGTAGTGGGCGTTGAACTTGGGGGCTCAGGCCTGCTTGCCCAGTGCTCTACCCTGAGCTACACCCTCAGCCTCTGAGGGGATGTTTTAGAGAGAGACCCAGATACTATACCAGGCCAAGAAAAGAGGAGAGGGCAGAGTAGTAAGTTACTGCTCAATGAAAGCATTTGACAAAAAAAGACTCAGCTTTTTTAAAATAACCTTTCTGTGTGATTATAAAAATAGTACACGTTTATTGTAGAACAATTTTAGAATGCAGAAAAAGAATTAAATAAGATCATCCCACTTCTCAGAAATCACCATTGGGCTGGGGATATAGCTCAGTTGGTAGAGTGCCTGTCTCGCAAGCACAAGGCCCTGGGTTCAATCCCCAGCACCACAAAAAAGAAAAAAGAAATCACCATTGATGACATTTTTGGCCTCGTTCATTCTATTGTTTATTGTTTTTATGTGAGTGCATGTGCATGCACACGTTGTTTATAGAATTGGCTATTTACAGATCTGCACCCTCTCTTTTGATTTAACATAATGTCACTATTTTCTTTTATCATTAATTTATCTCTGAAAATGTCATTTTTGATGGCCACATAGCATTTCTTCATGCAGCCGTTTTTTGCTTCTTTCCTGTGAGACATTGAGACTGCTTGTAGCTTTTTGGTATTATAAATCATGTTATAAAGAAATTTATTTTTTTGCAGCAAGCCTACTTCAGGTATCAGATTGTTTCCTTAGGCAAGACATTCTTAAATATAGTGGTATCAGATCCAGGAGAGGAGGAGCATTTCACAGCTCTGGATATGTATTGCCAAGTTGGCACCCTTGCTTGTGATTTAGGTCTAGGCCAGCTAGACATTCTAGGACAGTGGTGTTACATCTTTGATTTTCACTAAGCACTGAAAACCCAAACAAAAAACTGAAGAGGGCTGATGTATAGTTCTGACTCTATTTGTCCAAGCTGAGAAGAAATAAATTTTAATCTAAAAGAGTAAGGATGAGATATCAGACTAAAGGACAGTTCTTGACATTGAATAAACTTCACTTGAAAATCCTCATTTCACCATCCTTCTTTTCACTCATTTCTCTTTGAACCTGAGCATGTTCAAAACTAAGTTTTAGCTGTATCTTTTTTTTAAAAGGCTAGAGAACATCTTTATTTTTAGATTTCACAAAACACTTTTTTCATATAATGTGTTAGGCAGCTTTCTGTTGCTGTAACAAATATCTGAGATAAATAAACTTATAAGCCAGGCGCGGTGGTGCACGCCTGTAATCCCAGCACTTGGGAGGCTGAGGCAGGAGGATCGCAAGTTCAAAGCCAGCCTCAGCAACTTAGTGAGGCCCTAAGCAATTCAGTGAGACCCTGTCTCTAAATAAAATACAAAATGGGGCTGGGGATGTGGCTCAGTGGTTGAGTGCCCCTGGGTTCAATCCCCAGTTCCAAAAAAGAAAAAAAATAATAATAATAAAATAAAATAAACTTATAAAGAGAAAAGGGTTATTTTGGCTCACAGTTTTGAAGGTTTTAGTCCAAAACTGATTGACTCCATTGCTTCAGGCCTGTGGAGGCACATGTGGCAGAGCAAACCCCTTACCTCATGACTGGGAATGAGAAAAGAAGAGACTGGGGCCCCACAGTCTTCTTTGAGAGTGCTGTTTCACTCTCAAAGGCCCTAGCTCTTAGAGGTTCCATCATCTCCCAAGTAGCACCAAGCCAGGGATCCAGCCTTTAACGCATGGGCCTTTGGGGGACAGATCCAGACTATGGCAGTAAGCTAGTCATTCCAAGGCGCCTTGTGCACTGCGCTTCAGCACTACTGCTGTGCATCTTATCTAGTACCCTGGGGCTTAATGACACAGACACACTTACACACACACGCGTGCACACACACACACACACATTTTCCATTTGTTATAACATGTATATGGAGGAGGGCAATACTTTGGTAGATGCAGGAAAGAATAAGATTGAGAAGAGTTTTGTAAGGGCTGCTGAGATTGAGGTACCTATCCATGGGCAAGACTTGACTTAGAGTTTGGGTATGCTTTTTGCAATGCTCCAAGTTTTGTTTTTTTTTTTAATTTTTGTATTAAGCTTTTAATTTTGAAAGATTTAGTATTGGAGAAAATTTGCAAGAGTAGCTCAATGAAGTCCTACAGATCCTTCACCTAGATTCAGTTATTATTGTTTTGTCCCATTTACTTAATTTTTCTCTTCCGACATGTCTACTAACTTCCTGTCCACATTTGGGAGTAGGTTGCAGAGATGACAACCCTTACGTATTGTTTCTCCAGCACGTCTTTTCCAGGAACAAGGACTATCTCTCATGATACTAGGATGTAGTTGTCAAAGTCAGGAAAGTTATATAATATCAGATTTTTCTGGAGGCTCCAACTTTGTTTTTCCTTTGAGGTTCTAGGGATTGAACCCAGGACCATGTGCCAGCTAGGTAAGCCCTCTCCCTCTACCACTGAGCTGTGTTCCCAGCCCATTTTATTATATTTTGAGACTGGGCCTCCCAAGTTGTTGGAATTAACTTGACCCAGAGGTCCCAACCTTTTTATTTATTTATTGATTGATTGATTGATTGGAACCCGGGATTGAACTCAGGGGCACTTGGCCACTGAGCCCATCCCCAGCCCTATTTTGTATTTTATTTAGAGACAGGGTCTCACTGAGTTGCCTGTGCTGAGTTGCCTGTGCTGAGGCTGGCTTAGAACCCGTGGGCCTGCTGCCTCAGCCTCCGGAGCCACTGGGATTAGAGTCGTGTGCCACTACGCCTGGCTCGAGGTTCCAACTTTTATAGCAGTTTTTTTATGAGTGAGAATCAGGTGTGGCACTGATGTGTTATGTTTCTTTGGTTTCCTTTAGTTTGAAACAGTTCTTCAGGCGTTGTCTCTTATGGCCCTGAGAATTTTAGAAGAGTGTAGCACCATTGGTTTATTAAATGTCTCAGTTTGAGTCTATCTGGTGGTTTCTGTGGTTTATTTAAAGGTAGGTATTATCACAGAACATAATGACTTAGGACAACAGTGAGCCTTATTATGCCACAGAGTTCCCATGGGCCAGGAATTTGGGCTGGGTGGGTCTGACTTGGAGTCTCTCAGGAGCTCACAGCCAAATGGTGCCTGGGTCTTCTATCATTTGAAGGCTTGACTGAGACCAGAGGTTCTGCCCACTCACTTGGCTGGCAAGTTTGTCCTGGCTGTTGGCAGGAAGCCTAGTTTCCATGCCCACAAACTCCTCCACTGCTGCTGAGTGTCCTCACGACATGGCAGCTGGCTTTCCTCAGAATGAATGGAACTGCCAGGCGTGGTGGCGCATGCCTGTAATCCAAGCGACTTGGGAGGCTGAGTCAGGAGGATCGCGAGTTCAAAGCCAGCCTCAGCAACTTAGCGAGGCCCTTAGCAACTCAGTGAGACCCTGTCTCTAAATAAAATACAAAATAGGGCTGGGGATGTGGCTCAGTGGCCGAGTGTCCATGAGTTCAATCCCTGGTTCAAAAAAAAAAAAAAGAATGACTGGAATATTCCATCCAAGAAAGATTTCTTCCAGCCCACTCCGGGAAGTCACATGTCTCTTCTGCCATTCTTGGGTGGTGGTTCTAAGCAAGTCTACAGATTCTTCACTGCCCTTACTTCCAAAAGATGGAGCTGAGTTCTTCTCACCTTGAGTGTGGACCAGACTTCCCCGAGGTGGAGCACAAAGCCTTCCTCTGGGTCCATGCTATGCAATTGTTTCCATGGTGCCCAAGGACCCAGCTCCTGGCTGGTGAGGTGCCCTCTGCCTTCATGACACCAGAATGTCCCCCTGAGGCATGAGAGCTCCATGAGAGCTGGGACCTTGCCACGCTGGCATGTGGTAGGTGAGGGGGAAATATTTGGTGACTGATACACATACAGGTCCCCTAGTGCAATGGTTGGCATGCGGCAGTCAACAGACGTTAATGTCACCCCTTGTCCCCCTTAGCTCTGCATTTCCTCTCCTGTCCTCAGTGTGTCCAGTGAGGTCTTGCCTTAGCTGCCCAGGTGGCCCAGCTGGTCTTCTCGAATATCCAGCCCATCCCTCGGCCAACCCCCACATTTCAAACCCTGGTCCTGGTGTCCCTGTGGTATTTATCTTGGCATCAGCCACTTCCTGCAAGTAATTTCCAGCACTGCCCTTGGTCAGTTCCGTGGCACTGGGAGTTTGGTGTCCGTCATTCTGGGGATAGGATTATGTCAACCAGGGAACCTTCAGCGCACAGTGACAGCAGAGGCTACTCAACAAAGAAGGAGCTTGTTGGTTCCATGACTTGCAATCAGGGCGCACTGCTCAGTCCTCTCCACGTGGCTGCCACATCGCACAGTGGGAGGGCTTGGATCCGGGGAGGTGGCTGTGCCCTGGGCAGTGCCCTTCCCGGGATGTTCATGTGTTCTGACCACGATTCTCATTTGTGCATCTGTGACATATAGTCACTGCTGGGTGCTGGAGAAGGAAGGGAGGGACACAGCGCACAAGGAACAGAAATGCTATGAGTGGCACGTGGAGCAGAGAGGAGCCCGGTGCTGGAGGAGCAGGTGGAGAGTTCCCAGAGAGCAGGGCCTAGCTGAGCAGAGCCCTGGCAGTGGGGTTGGAGCAGAGGGGACAGACAGGAGAGCTGTGGGTCGGGGGAAAGTGACAGTCTGGTTCCCTTCTGATGCTGCCTAGTTTCTGTGTTGCTCGAATCTGCAGGTTGCTTGCCAGCTTAGAAACAACACCCCATGGGCCAAGGTTGTAGGGCGTTCTGGTGAGAAGCTTTCGTAGAATCTGCTGGGATTCCTCGTGGCTCCTGGTGGGCTGTGGGGGCTTCTCCAGGAGAATATTTCCCATTCCCCAGGGGGAAGTCTGGAGACCATGTCCTGTGTCCCCCGCATCATTGCATTCCCCCAAACCAGCCTGGGCTGGGTTCTTGATTCCTGAAGTTGAGTTGTACTTGCAGATGCAAAGAGAAGACATATGATTATGAAAATTTGCCCAGGACATCTGTTGTAATAGCATTTTATAATGAAGCCTGGTCAACACTCCTTCGGACGGTTTACAGCGTCCTCGAGACGTCCCCAGACATCCTGCTGGAAGAAGTTATTCTGGTGGATGACTACAGTGATAGAGGTAAGCCCCCCAATGTGGGCTTCTGGAAGAGTCTGGCCTGCTGTGGCCATGGTGGGGGTTAGAGTGTGACAAAGGAGGGGTAGATAGGCTTCCTGTGTCCCCCTGCACCTATTGACCTCGGAGAGCCCAGGCCTGGCCCGGAAACAGCAAGTCTGGGAGCAGCTGGAGTGAGTGTGGGAGGTGACATGGGAGGAGAGATTGCGGGAGGGCAGGCCACTCAGGTAGGGCCTTGGAGGTCACCTGAAGGCATTGAAACATAAATGTGAGCCCAGCAGGGTGCCACCAGTGGGTTTTAGGGGGACAGGAAGGTCCAAGTCAGTCTGGGGAACCTGCTGCATGGAGAATGGCCAGTGGTGGGGGTGGGTCCAGGCAACCAAGAAACTGGGAGCCTGGTGGGCTTCTGCCAGCCCTGGTGCAGCATCAACCTTGGCTTGGCAGGGACTCTTGGATGACTAGCTGAAATGAAAGCAGTTGAGCTTAACCTTGGAGAAATGTCAAGGCTTTAGCAAAGGTGGAACCATGGGCTTAGTTGTTTGAGCCTGTTTCAAACCAAATTACCCTCCCTAGACCACCGTAGTAGTCCCTGCTTGTTGGGCATGTGCCCCAGCAGGTGCTGTGTCTAGTCCGTCTGACTTTGGAGTTGGCATACATATGTTCTAATTGGCATGTGTGTTGGGCTGTTATCACAGAGACTCAAAATAACAGTGATTCACACAAGGTGGAAAAACTCTCTCGCACACCCCAAATCTGATGAGTGTCTGAGTCTAGAATGGTGTTAGGGCTTGGTGATTCTGCTCCACATTCCCACCTTCTCCTCAACTGCCTGGCCAGACTGGCTCTTCACCTCCTACTCACTATGTTCAGCCCCCAGGGTCTAAAGGGGCAGAGAGAATACCCTCCTGTCTCAGTGCACTGCCTGAAAGTTCCCCCACGTCCCACGGAGTGGAATGTGGTTGCCTGCCCATGCCTAGCTGTGAGGGAGGCTGGGAAATGTAGCCTTTATCCTGCTGATCATGTGCTCTTCTAAAAGTCATGGGTCGAAGCATTAGGGGACAAGCAGCAGTGTCCATGCCAACCAGGCCAGAGTTGATGCTGACTGGAGCTGTTAGGCACTAAGCTCCAGGCTCAGGGCTGCTGGGTCTGAGGTGAGCTTTGCCTTGATCCAGCCATGGCACCTTGAATGATCACTTAGCCTCTCTGAGCCTCAGTTTCTCTCCTGTAAGTGGGTTTATCCATACCTATCTCACAAAGCAACGGTGAGGGAAAAATGAGGTCATGGGTTGGACAGAACCTCATGTACCAGCCAGCACACAGTAGGTGCTCATGTAACAGCTCGCACACAGTAGTGCTCTCCTACATTTCCTTTTGTCTTTTCCTCTGGGATTGTTTTAAATCTACCTGTGTAGACACTGGTGCTGCGTCACACTCGAATCCCTCTCCAGCACTTAGTGACTGTACAACATTGAGCAATGATTTTTACCCCGTTTCCACCTCGGCTTTAGCCCCCGTAAAATGGGAATAATCCTACATCCTAGGATCATTGGGAGGGTTAAATGAGATAAGGCAGGTGATGTGTTGGGCCAGTGTCTGGCATATAGTTAGCTGTCTTTAAGCGACAACTTCAATTTTGATGAAATATTATGAAAATTGTAAAGTGAAAAAAAAAAACCATTTCTCACCAGTGTATTAATCTAACAGCAATAGCAGATTCTTGATTTTATCTTTACGGAACTAAATAGCTCCTCAATGACAGGAACATGGTATGGTTTATGCTGCCTCTACACAGCTGTTCTACTCAGGGAGGACAGCGTGGCCAGGTCTGGCCTCATCCCCTTAAGGTGACCTTTGGAGCAGGGGAGGGGCCACTGCCTTAAAATGGGTTAAGCAGCCACCTCCTTCCTGTTTCTGCAGCCTCAGGAAGAGCCCCTGCAAGGTGTCAGCCCCTCCCAGACACAGCGAGACTGGCTCAGGCAGACATGAGCTCAGCGAGTGGTAGGCGCCCACCAAGGGTGCTGGGCAGCTGTGCTTGTGGGCATGCGCCCTCTGGCTCTGCAGCTAATCACTTTGCTTGCAAATCACTCCCTCCTTCCTGCCATCCGGTTTATTTGCAAGTGTATTTGGGATTTAAAAAGAAAATAAACCCATGAATTTTTTGTGTCAAGGATATTTGGAGAAACATTTTCATAAATTATGAAGCCACCTAGAACGTTTGACGGTTTTCCCCTTGGAGGATGGTGGAGGACCCGGAGCCAAAGCCCGTATGGATGGGGAAGTGCTCACATTTTTCTTTTATCTACTTGGTTTCCCACCTGCTTCCACCTGACCCACTGAGGGTTCCAGTCAGCCTCCAGTCCCAGAGTCCTGTCCGTGGATTCAGGAGACCTGGGGGTCAGCACTACCTAGGGGCATGTCCTTTCAACTCTTTGCCTTTTCTGCAAATGGGCATGAGCATATCCTTCTGACAAGTTTTTGGTTTTTTGATTTTTTTTTTAAAGATGAGAGATTACAGGAGGAAGTTCTGGGAGGCAGTGTTAAACCTGTGGCATCTTGAACCGGATTCCGTGGGTTCAAAGTATGGCTTCTTGACTTGATGGCCCTGTGACCTTGGGCAAGTTACATAGCCACTCTGGCTCTAAAGTCTTCCTCTGGAATGGGGATAATACTAGCACTTCCCTCCTAGGATTGTTAAGGGATCAGATGAGTTATTGTTGACCCACTTAGCACAGCACAGCAGCCCTTTTTAATGCTGCTACTGCAAGATGAAATGTCAAGTGCTCCTCGGAAAAATTCTAGTAATATAATTACTGTTTTAATTTTAAAAATCACGTGTGTTAGTCAGCTTTTAGTCACTATAACAAAATACGTGGCACAGGCTACTAAGGAAGAAGAGATTTCTTTGGTTCATGTTGCTGGAGGTTCAAGGGCATGGTGCAGGCTTGGACCCAGTTCTTGGCTTCGTCCCATCATGATGGATGGAACTGGCAGAAGCTCACATGGAAGCAAGCGACTACACCTCCAATTAGGAGCAGAGAGCCTGGGGTCTCACCAGTCCCTCTGAGGGCTGCACCCCAATGACTTAAGGACTGCCCATTAGGGACCACCTCCCAAAGGCCCCACCACCTCCCAACACCACCATCCCGGGAACCAAGCTTTAATCCAGTACACCCCTGGGGGACATGGTGGTTTGTGTGTGTTTTTACTTTGAATGTTCACAAGTCAAGCTGTGAGGTTGTTTTGGTGCAGTCTTACTGAGCTCTGCCTGTACATGCCATTCACCCCTGGACAGCGTAGGATTATACACACTTGTGTATTGTTGACATGCAGACAGTGGTTCAGAAAGTCCGGGTCCTGACCTCCCCGGCATTCACCGGGGCTTCCACCCTTGGTTCTGGGCAAGGTAAGGCATCCCGGATGGCAAAGCAGAGCAGGCTCGGGTCTGTTTCATCTTCTTTTGGAGACAGGGAGGCCCCGAGTGTGTCGCAGTGACCTTGCTGCTCTGTTTGCCTCCCCAGAGCACCTGAAGGAGCGCTTGGCCCAGGAGCTGTCAGGCCTGCCCAGGGTGCGCCTGATCCGTGCCACCAAGAGGGAGGGCCTGGTGCGAGCCAGGCTGTTGGGGGCGTCTGTGGCGAAGGGTGACGTGCTGACCTTTCTGGACTGTCACTGCGAGTGCCACGAGGGGTGGCTGGAGCCACTGCTGCAGAGGTGTGTGAGCTGCCCCCAGGGGGAGGAGTGTGGCCATGGGTGGACACAGGGATGGGCTCTGCTTAGGGGTCCTCAGGCAAGTCCCCTGTAACAGGTGGCCATTTCATGGTGAAATACGTGGAAACCGCTAGCACACCAGCTGGTAGGAGGCCCTGTATGCGGTTTGCTTTTGTTATTACTTCCTATCCAAGTTTATTGTAGATGACCTAGGAAGTATCATCAGCCAGCAACTTTTAAACAGTTGTCATGACATAGAGTCACATTTCTAGAGAACATATTTTGACATGGTTTTTTCAGGCAAGACTCACCCATTGTCCCGTAAGCACGATGCCTAGGGCCATTGAAACTCAGACACCCACAAAAATGTTTTCTGACTTTTTTTGCAGTGCTGAGGATTGAACCCAAGGTCTTGTGCATTCTAGGCAAGTGCTCTGTCACAGAGCTGCAGCTCCAAGCCCCGCCAAAAAGGTTTTTATATATAATAATGAGTCTAGCCTGGATTATATTTGTCTTTATGCCAATGTAGTAATAAAAGATATGTATTCTTTTTTTTTTTTTTTTCGAGAAAGGTTCTCACTAAGTTGCCAAAACTGACCTCAAAATCACGATCCTTCTGCCTCAACCTCTTGAGTAGCTGGGATTCTAGGCGTGTACCACCACGCCTAGGTCTGCAACATAAATACACACATGCATGTGTGGGTGGGCACACACACATGCACACGTGTGCGGGCACACACACGTGCACATATATTTTTCATGGAGGAAGGAGCTCATGAAACCCATTGAGCAGGCCTGTCTTCAAGGCCTTCCTTTCTCCCTGCTGCCCCACAGCCTCGCTCTCTAATGCTCTTAGCCTCAGGTCCAGCTTTGTCCTGACCCCTCCCACCACCACCCCTGCCTCTAGTCTCTCTGCAGGGCCTCCTGATTCTGCATCACAGAAGGCAGGAGCCAATCAGGAGTTCCCTGGGAGGCAGGGGAAGGTGTGCAGGGTCTCTGTCTGGTCTCCCTCTGTGGGTCAGGGAAACCTGGGAACTTCCTCAACCACTGGTTAACAGTGTCTGTCTGCTAGTGTCCCCCCTCCATCCCTGGGTGAGACCAAGTGCTACTTGACTACTTTCTACTGTCCTGGCTCCTTGTCCCCTGGGGATCTCATGACCGCCTCTTTCTCCTCCTCCCTTTTAGGAGCTTTACCAGTAAAGACTTAGGGCTTCTCAGGCCTGTGATGGAGTCTGAGGCTGTTGAGAATGTGGTGGTGTCTGGAGCCCGGACTGGTGGGTTCCTCTGCACCCACCTCTCGCTGTGTGCATAGGAGGCCACTTCCAGGCTGATCTGGAATCCAGGTCTGAAGAGGCCACTCTTCCTCTTTAGCTAATGTGCTGATGCCACCCAGGACCCCTCTGCAGCCCACCCTCCCCACAACCAAGGCCTGGCTCTGTCTACCTGTGGATGAGTGGGTTCTCCACCCTGTTTGTCCACTGGAAATACTTGTGGAACTTTAAACACCTGGCCCTGTAGTAGAGCATTTGGATCTCTTAGGAGCAGGACCTGGCTTTGGGATATTTCCAGGGCTCCCCATGGACTCTGGTATGCAACAGAGTTGAGGCACATTGAGCTGTAGACTGTGCCCCAGCTGACCCCAGTCTGGAGCCATCACCCTTTCCTTCAGTGGCTTTTGGAAATTTGGGAAGGTGTTCTAGATTGTCATGTCCACCAGGCAGTGCTTCCGGCATTTGGGAGGCCAAGATGCCAAATATCCTGCCTTGTGTAGGTCAGGATGGTTCTGCCCCGGACGCTGGGTGCATCCCTGTGGGACACACACTCTCTCTGCCCATGAGCCAGAGTCCTGTGCTCCAGTGCTGGCACACCAGTCTCTGGTAGGGCTCCCCATTTGTACAAATTAGCTGCCTATGGTTCCAACTCGCTAGATTCCAAATCATGAGTTTTTGGTCTTTGTCAGGCCAGGCAGTGTCTTGGAACCTGCCCAGCAAATCTGTTGTGGGACTGCTCAACCCTTTTACCAATATCCTTGACTGATTTGAAGAAGTGAGTGTGGGCAGATACCCAGTCTCCAGCATCCTCAATTTGGTGACCCCACAGGTCTGATGCTTTGTCTTATCAACTTGTCCTGAACTGTTCAAGCTCCCCTAAAATTGTAAACCTTACTTCAATGTGGTACTTAGAATCCCCCCTCTGGCTCTCTGGTGTTAGGCCAGGGTCCTCATAGCTCACGGCTGTCTGGTCTCTGTTTCATTATTCCATGTGGTGTGACTCCCAGGACTTCTAGGTCTCAAATTTGAGATAACAGCCCCAAAAATGTAACCCAAAGAAATCTAGTCTTCACATGTGGTCCTGTCTCAGTTCCTCTTTGCTAGTGTGGCATCAGATACAAAGAAACAACAGCGTGAGGACATGCTAAGGATGGTTTGTGACGGTGTCTGTGCAGACAGTGTGAGACCCACCCTGTGCTCTCATTCCAGTGCTACCAGTGAGGTAACAGGCTCTACCAGTAAGGTGACTTGGCTGATGTCACACAGCAAATAAAGAGCAGGATTAGAATTTATACTCTAATTGCAGAGCTGACTCTTCAGTCCGGGTGCATCTTTTCTTAGGGACATCATTATTTCTTGATGTTAAGATGTCTCATTGTGATTATACCTCTTGCACTCCTGAGAAATGGAAAGTCTGCTTTCTGTTTTAAAATCATCTTTGATTTTTACACATCTTGATTTTCATTAGAGGGATTCAAGTTTAGCTAGAATGTCCATAGATAGAATCAGGGAATTATTAAAGTTGATGGGACTTTTCCTATTACTGTCTCCTCCCCGCCTCTTCAGTGTCCCCCATGGTGATCACCTGCCAGGATTCCGACATGGCTGCACGCCCCTGAATAAGGGAAGCAGGCCTTTCTCACCAGGTGCTCCTCCTTCCTATGAGAAAGATAATGAGAGTTCATTCTGGAATTTGATGATTGTCCTTGGGCCACCTATCTGCAGAGGAGAGATGGGATGTCCTGGGTGTTTGCAGGATCCACGAAAAGGAGTCTGCAGTGGTGTGCCCTGTGATTGATGTGATCGACTGGAACACCTTCGAGTACCTGGGCAACCCTGGGGAGCCCCAGATTGGTGGTTTCGACTGGCGGCTGGTGTTCACGTGGCACGTGGTTCCTGAGAGGGAGAGGATGCAGATGCGGTCCCCAGTTGATGTCATCAGGTCAGGGTTTGCCTTCTGGGGGCAATTTCTTATTCCTTTTGGAGCATTCCTTATTGCCTGTGGCTAACGTTCAGTGAAGGTCCTAGGTAGGAGTGGTTAGCTGTTGGCTTCCCTCCCTACCCTGTACTTATTTCCAGGGCATTTGTTTATTTTTCAACAAAAATAAACACATGGCACACTAGTCTCTGGTAGGGCTCCCCATTTGTACAAATTAGCTGCCTGTGGTTCCAACTCGCTTGATTACAAGTCATGAGTTTTTGGCCTTTGTCAGGCCAGGTCATATTTTAAATAATAATAATAGTTTTTGGCCTATTTTAACTTGCTTGCAAGTCATGAGTTTTTGGCCTTTGTCAGGCCAGGGTATATTTTAATTAATTAATTTAATTTTTAAATTAGAGATAAAATTTGTACAACTTAAAATTGCCTTTCTTTTTTGCACCGGGGGTCAAATCCAGGGCCTCTCACATGCAAACACGTGTTCCTCAATCCTTGTTCTCTGTGATTCTGAGAGGTCAAGAGGGCTGGGGCTGGGGCTCAGTGGTAGAGCACTGCCTATCATGTGCAAGGCCCTGGGTTTGATCCCCAGCACTAGATGCTCCGTGCATGCCTCAGTCAATCAATATTAATTGAAGGACAAGGGTTTCTCCCATGATTGGGCCTGCTCATGCTAGAGGTCATTCCATTCTTCTTCTTAGCCAGCTTTCCCTTGTCCCAAGGACCTTACCTCCTCCAGGAAACCCAGCCCTGTCCCCACTACCTCCTGCCTTCTTCTGTGTCCCCACACAGCCCTGGCTGACCTTAGCTAACACATGTGTCACACCCAGAGGACTTGCTTGTTGGGATGTCCGCTAGCTTCCTCTAGACGGGACCATGGGGTACATCTTTGCCTTCAGATCCAGCTTGGTGCCGGGCACAGAGTGTGTGCTCAGGGTTTGCTTTGAGATGGGCGAATGGATGAAGGGTCTCCAGATGGGAAGGTAGGCAACTAGCTGTAATGCCTTCCTGCTGCTTCTGTTGAAATATGGCTATCACTCTTTTCTAGGTCTCCAACAATGGCCGGTGGTCTGTTTGCTGTGAGTAAGAAATATTTTGAATATCTGGGGTCTTATGATACAGGAATGGAAGTCTGGGGAGGAGAAAACCTCGAATTTTCTTTTAGAGTAAGTATTCCAGTCTTCTCTTTGGATTTGTTCTGAACCTGGTCTCCCCTTCCCGCCCCCACCCTGGGATTTGTTGTGGGCGCCAGAGAGACTTCTCCACGTTTGCAGTTGATCAGTGATCCTGCACCATGTACATCCTGTAAACAGGCCTGCCTTCTTTTTTAACTTTCAGTAATATAATTTTAAAGACGTGTGGCTGGGAAAGGCCTTACAAGTCACCTAGTTCTTCTTCCACCTTCTGTAGAGAGAAAGGGAGGGGACTTTTTCAAGGTCCCTTAGAGTTAGTGGCAGAGACTAGACTAAAACTCAGATCCCTGCCTCTGGGAGCCTTTATTCACTAACTAGGAAGCAGTCTTTATTTATCACCATGGATTTCAGACATGGACACAGGGAGAATGACTGGAAATGTTAAGAAGGCAGATGGACAGGCAGTCTGTGGACAATTAGATTTGATAGGTGTAGGGTGGGGCCAGGATCAGCTTCCTGTTACAAGCCCACCTGCTGATTCTGCAAAACCCAGCCCACATTAGCCCCTTTGAAAGATCCTGAGTATGTCAGTGGCTTTTCCAGTTAATGGAATCCTCCATTTTTAAGTGTCAACATTTAGATCTTCAGTAATAGCGTATCTGGTGTCCTGCTCTTGTAAGAAGAGTTAATAAAGATGAAATTGGCCTTCCTCTGAGGACTCACGCCCTCCATTGTAGATATCAGATGCTGTTCTTGTTTCTCCCATTCTTGGGGAAATGAGTTGCTTGTGACCCCAGATGACTCTGCTGGTGGAGTTTGGGTTGTGCTCTTAACAGTCTTTCTGCCTCTTCCCCAGGTGCCAGGCTTCTCTGCCTGCTTCTAGAAGCTCTTCCTCTATCTCTTCCAAACCTCTCTTCTTCCTCGCTGCTTTCCTATCTTCTGTGGCTAGGCAATCAGGTAACCAAGCTTGTTTCACATAACGAGTGAGTGGGCTGCCAGTGACGTCCCTGGGGACCTTCCTGCACATCTAGTGCCTGGCTGTTAGTGCATGGACTTTGGGGTCTTGGTTGTGATGGCTTGTCCTTGGGGCCGACTTTGTGCTCTTTGTTTGCATTCTGTGTTAATGAGCATGCTGGATAGGTAGCCTCCTGCCCGTGGAGGCTGAGTCTCTTGGCAGTGTCCATCAAGACTTCTCTGTGCCCAGTAGTCATTGCGGGCAGGCGGCTCATTCCTTGCTCACTGCTCTGGCATCTCCTCTGCTCTGTGTGCAGATCTGGCAGTGTGGCGGGACTCTGGAAACTCACCCATGCTCCCATGTGGGCCATGTTTTCCCCAAGCAAGCTCCCTACTCCCGCAACAAGGCACTGGCCAACAGCGTCCGGGCAGCTGAAGTGTGGATGGATGAATATAAAGAGATCTACTACCACCGCAACCCCCGCGCTCGCCTGGTGAGTCTCCACCACTGCACTCCACCTGGGCTTTGCTGGACAAAGCAGCTAATAATTGATCTGGCTCCAGAAATAGAGGATGAGTTGGGCCCTCGTGATACATGTATGGGAAAATTTTGTTCCTCCATATATAGAAATAGCATATAGTCAGTTCTTGTTCACAGTAGCCACGTTCCATAAAGCCACTGCAAACACTGAATCAGTGAACTTGAACCATGGCTCATAGGGGACATCGAGTTGGGTTCCTGCAAACCCAGGTCACAGTGGTTTTGTCAATTGCTCGATAAACAACCTTAGTTCTTGTGCATTTCTGTTTAAAAACACCCTTTTACATGTACACTGTTGATTCCCTACCACTGTGCTCAGGGCTCAGCACAGCGTAACTCATGCCTGAATGAATCTCATGCCTGAATGAAGCTCGCCTCACAGGTATTTTCTCCATAAGGGACCTCACAAACTTTTTGCACGTAGGAACTGTAGATAGTGCGTTGGCATTATGATTAGGGCTGGTTTAGAATGGTTGGTGATGCCACCAACACAAGGCTTAGAAAAAATGAAAATATGATGCCCAACAACCTAGAAAGGATGCTTATTCACAGTATGGCAGCTGGGATGAGAAGGCCGGGCACTGCCTTGCTCCACCCACTTGGGAACGTGTGTGGTGGCAACTGAAATTTTTGTCCTTGAACATCTGTGAAAATGCAAAAAAAAAAAAAAAAAAAAAGTCACAAGTTTTGGGGTCTATGAATGAACTTTAGCAAGTAGGCGAATCTGCATATACAGAACCAGTATCCAATACCAAGTCTTGACCGTCCCCATGTAGCCAGTCTGGAATACCTAGTGTCACATGCTGGGTATGGTACCCAGTTATACCTTTCCTTTGTGTAGCCTGTATGGTTGCGTGCACGCCCAGGGTACGTGCAAAGACATGGTGTTTTTATCTGAAAGCTGCTCAGGGGCACACCCCCTCCTTAGCTGGAGTTCTCTTGTCTCCTGCTCCAGGCCTCTTCTGAGCCTTTTTGAATTGTCCAAGAACCCTGGAGGCCTATTCTCCTATTTCCATTTACAGACAGACAGACAGACAGACTTGGAGAGTGACCAGCTCACTCCTGCCTCCCTCCCAGATGTCATGGCTATGGAAGACAGGGCCTTCCACCTGACAGCACCGGTCTACTCCCTCTCCAAGGCCTTGCTGAAGTCTCTCTGCCCAGTGGCAGAGGTGTCCCCATCGTGTGCTGAGGTTTCAGCTCTGTTGGTTTTCTCCCTCGGAACCCCAGCCACACACTGCTGAGACAAGCCCATGACCCCCACACTGAGGCCCTGTGAGAACCTGGGTATCAGCCAGCCTGTTTCGTCTTAGGCAAGGGATCTCAGGGGCTTGTGGTCTGCCTCAGACAGCACACTCCTCTGCCCTTGCTTCAGAGACCTGTGGACAGGGGATCTGCTCCTTCTATCCCACAAGGTCTTGGGCTTCAGACATAATAGTCTTTGCCATCTCTGCCTGTCAGAGACCGCTTTGCATGCCCCAGGCCAGGGTACTGTGTGTCCCCTGTTTGCATAACTGAGGGCCACTTGGCTACACAAGGAGGTCCTGCTCCAAGACTTCTGCCCTGGTGCTTGATGAAAATCTCTTCTGAGTTGCCATAGCAGCCCTGCAGGGTGGCAGTCACATAGATGAGCCAACGGAAGCTCTGGTGGGGAGACTTAATGAGCCTGTCCAAGGCCTCATAGCTGATGGGGGAGCATGGGGCGCGGGGCCTGTCCGCTCTAGCGCCTCTTGCCCTGCTCTGCAGAGTCTGGGGCCTCTCAGCCTGGCCTCCCACTGGGCCCTCCCCACCATGGGTGCTCCATGGTCATCAGTCTCCACTTCCTCTTTCTTGCCTGTGCTTCAGAGTAAAATATCTACTTCTCGCTTCAGCTGGTCTGGAACCCACAGTTCCTGTTCCTGATGTTTCCTGGAGAATCTGCACCTTCAGGTTGAATGCTCAGAGGGCTGAGAGCTAAAATGTATTTTCCGTTCCAGTTGCGGGGGGAGGGTAATGGTGACTCTCATCAAAGAACTTTCAGGAAGTAGTGGAAACCTGAAATTTTTTTGGAACATTTACTTATTATGGCCACTTTGCTAAATATTCCACTTGCCAATTTGTAGTAACTTAACACGATACTGCAGGGACATTCTCAGCCCTCCGCTATGTTCTTTTGGCTGAACATTTACCACACTAAATATAGGCTTGCTTTATTTAATTATCTAATTAAAGCATTTTACTGCAGCATTTTATTCTGGCCACGATGCATATATATTTATACTTGAATATATTGAGCACGTAGGTTTCCACTCCTGATGGGATCTGGGATACATACCTGTGTTTGCAAGTGAGTGTTCAGGGATTAATAGTAGATCCAAATGCCACAGCCTATGTCATAATGAGACTGGTGTTCCTCTGGTTGGGTCTGAGGAGGACTCTGTGGTCACAGGCTCTGTGCTGATGCACAGGACTGTGGAGGCCACCGTGGCCCCAGGGTCTGTCTCCTGGGCTCTGTCACAGGAGCGTGTCTCCTACCCTTGTGCACCAGGTTGTACTTACCTGTAGCTGGAGCACCTGGGGATGGAATTTTCTGCATGACAGACCCTCATAGTAGGTGCTGCCTTAAGAATGGCGGCTTTTTGTCTTCTTCCCTGTGCCCAGCATGCAATAGATGCCAGTAAAATTGGGGGTTGTTAGCGAACACCCGTGAAGAGGGGCTTTGATAGGAACCTGCAGGACCTGTGGGACCTGCCACCATGTTGTCTTCCAGGAACCTTTTGGCGATGTGACAGAGAGGAAGCAGCTCCGAGACAAGCTCCAGTGCAAGGACTTCAGATGGTTTCTGGAAACCGTGTATCCAGAACTGCATGTGCCTGAGGACAGGCCTGGCTTCTTTGGGATGGTGAGCAGTGTGGGCTGTGGTGGGTTTTGAGTTCCCTGATCTGATCCTGGGCAAGGAACACCCCTTTGTGGGGACCACATCCCTCACACCTTCTCATCTATGGTCCTTTGCTCACCCTGGAGTGTCGGGGCTTTGGGTCCAGAATGTCAGAGCTGGAAGTCACCTGGAAATTGGGAAGCGTGAGTCTTCCATGTTATAGATGAGGAAACTGAGGCTTACTTGGGTATTTCCACGTCCTAAGTTTTACTGATACCTTGTCACATTACTTCTGGTCTCCATTCCTAACTTATGAGTCCACAGAGGCAACAGTGGGGAGTAGAGAGTCACTTCTAGTCTTTCAGAAAACCTAAAAGAAATGTTTTTGGAGTGAGATCCAACTGAGATGCTGGCGTCTTTGGCTTTTGCTGGGAATTGCACCCTCTCAGTTAGGTCGCCTCTGCTGATGTGTTACCAGAAGTGCTGGCATTGTTCTGGAGGTCCTGGATAAATAACAAGCAAGATATCACTATTAAATTCTGTTTTCATTGGGACAATGTTCAAAGTACAGAAATGCAGGGAGAATGGCATGATGAATGAATCCTGGCCTTGGGGACCTAGAGGATCCAAGGTCCTGTCTCTCCGCCTCTCCCCTGTTCTACCCTCCATGCTTTCCTCTTTTTTAAGCAAACCCTGGGCATCGTGCCTTGTTGCTGCTGTGCACTTCTTCATACAGCTTTGTGAAATTTGGGCCTTATCTTACAAAACCACAGACTTTACCACACCCAATGAGGAAAACACCGATTTCTTGATGTCCTTGACTCTCTGGTTCTAATCCGCATTCCCCTGATTTTTTTGAATTTCTCCATGGGTGGTTGGCTAATCCCAACTGGAACCCAAGCAAAGCCCACACATCTGTGGGCTGTCACATCTTGTTTCTTAAGTCTCTAGGTCCCCTTCCCTTTTTCTTCTCTTTTGTTAATATCTTTAAGTTGTTGAAAGACACAGAATCAGTTGTGTGCGCAGTATCTCACTCAGAATGACTCTTGGTTTCTCTGTGCTGTCTGGAAGTCGTTCCTCTCTCCCCACATTTTCTTTTTTTAAAAAAAAAATTATTTTCAGTTGTAGATGGATCAATATCTTTCTCTCTCTCCCTTTCTTTCTTTCTTTCTTTCTTTCTTTCTTTCTTTCTTTCTTTCTTTCTTTCTTTCTTTCTTTCTTTCACCACTGAGGATCGAACCCAGTGCCTCACACATGCGAGGCATGAGCTCTACCACGGAGCTACAGCCCCAATCCCACCCCCCCACCACCACATTTTCTTATGATGGGAGTGAGGTCTAAAGGTTTGACTGGAGTCAGGGAGGAGAACCCTGATGGGTGTATTCACGTTGTGCCACGGCAGTTGCACGTAAGGGCTGGTCATTGCTTTTAGTGATAAAGTGCATCCGTGGGCTGATGGGTAACCATGGCTCGGATGATCTTTCCGAGGCTCGCTGTCTGCCACTGCCTAATGGTTTTGGCAGCCATTGCTAGCCATTGCCTGGATCTGTCATTTCAAATGCAGTTGCCAAATGATGATTTTTCTCATTCTTTCATTTCTTCTGGATTTTTTCTGTAGAAAAAAAAAATTCCCCTATTAACTAAGATGTTGGTATCCATATAATTTAGGATTCATTCAGAAGAGGCCTGATAAATTCTTATGCCTTTCTCTTGATTTGCCTAGTTTCCTATAGTTGTGTCCAGTGGGGTTTATTTGTTTGTTGGCTCATTTCTTCTTTGGCTCTTTCTTTTCTAGAGTATCAGTATAAACTAGTGGGCTGTAATAAGTGCTTGGGGGGCTGGGTTCATGATCTCACCCTTCTGCCTTCCCCCATGGGAGGACACAGTGAGGAGGTCCTCATCAGATGTCGGTGCCTTGATCTTGGCCTTTCCAGTCCCCAGAACTGTGGGGAAATAACTTTCTGTTTTTTATAAGTTACCTGGTCTATGATATTCTGTTATAGCAGCACAGACAAAGATACCATGTGTGTATGGCCAACGTGTTTTAATCGATTCATTCCCCCCCCCAATATTTAAATTGTTCTATCTTTGGTTAATGGAAGCCTTTTGATTTTGGTTTCTGTGAACTTTGACCCCATCACATTGGCTTTGATCACTTGCTTAATTCTGGCCAAGTTATCCCGTGTTCACCTTAAATATTTCCTTCCATTCCCCCCAGAAGCCCTGTCCTTTTGGCAAGGAACATCATTCCAAGTCCACGCAGATCAGGGGCTGATCACTCCATGTGATCCCACAGAAATGTAATGTGAGCCATATAAATCGTTTTTAAAAAGTTGGCAACCTTATTAAATGAAGAAACAAGCAAAGTCAATAACACATTTAAACCAGCATATCAAAAATATTAGCATTTCAATTTCAACATATAGTTGATGTAAAAATTAAGAAAAATTAATTTTTTTATTCTTTTAAAAATATTGTCTTAAAATATGGCATGTATTTTATAATAGAGCACATCTCAGTTTGGATTCTTCATATTTCAGTGACCTGTGGACTCCACGTGAGACGGTGGCTACCATGCAAACTAGTATAGCTCTGAACTTTTTCAGTGGCTCAGAAAGAACATACGTATTTTTGAGATTGAAAAAATCATGAGCTTATATTAACATCTTAAATTCACATCTAATAAGATTTTCTTCTTTGATATAATACTTTTATTTCTTTTTTCTTACACTGAAAATCTTGGTTTGTAATAATATTAACATACTTGCCAGGCATGATGGCACACACCTGTAATCCCAGCTACTCATGAGGCTGAGGCAGGAGGATCTCAAGTTCAAGGCCAGCCTGGGAAACTTACTGAGACTCTGTCTCAAAATAAAAAATAAAAAGGGCTGGGGATATATCTTAGCAGTAAAGCACCCCTGGGTTCAATCCCCAGTATTCCCACCAGAAGAAATAAAAACAAACAAAAACCAGAAAAACCTGACTTGCTTTATCCCAAAATAAATAGTTTTCAAACAATAGCACAGTTTTACAATGGATAGCATTACACTGAATGAGGTTTAAGATTTCCTTGCAGTTCTATTTGCTTATTGACTATATTTCACTGAGGAAATGTTATCAAACATACTGTGCTCTGAATTCTTTTTAAAAAGTCCTTTTCTCTATCACCAGCTTGATTTAGTTTGCTTAGTTAATCTCTGTTCAAGGCTATAACCCAGATATATTTGGACCAGTGCAGCAATAAAGCTGCTATTCAGAAAGGAGGAGGAGCTTTGGGACTGGAAAGGTTAATCTCTCAATCCTCAGGCTGATCATCTTAAAATGGGGGTAAAGATTCCTGGGACAGTTGAGAATGGGAAGACACCGACAGGACTGGACGGTGCTACACAGGAGAAAGCTCTTCCCCTCCAGCCAGTCTGAGGCAGGCTCTCCTCTTGTTGTGTCTACCCTTCTCGGAGCTGGATGTGGGATCTGTTGGAGTGTCGACACCTAGACCAAAATGCCACCTCTGTTTGGTTTAGCTCCAGAACATTGGAGTGAAAGAACACTGCTTCGACTACAACCCTCCTGATGAGAACCAAGTCGTAGGGCAGCAGGTCCTTCTCTACGTCTGTCACGGCCTGGGCCAGAACCAGGTAGGTGTGGGCCTTGAAAGAGGAACCTAGGGGCAAAGCTATGTACTTTTTAAAAAAAAATCAAGTATCTGATTTTGGGGTGGAGGTTGTAGCTCATGTGCTAGCATGTGTGAGACCCTGGGTTCAATCCCCAGCACTTCAAAAATGTTTAAGATTGGTTTTGATTGTTTTTTTCATTATAGAAGCAAAAAATGCTCCTTACAGAACACTTGGGAAATTTAAAAAGTAGAAGCAGGCGCTGAATGGAGAGCCCCAGAGAGACCACTGCTATAATTAAGATCTTCTTCCCGTCTTTGTTTATATATAAACTTTATAGTGTGTCTTTTAAATGGTTGTTATTATAATGCCTATATATTTTATTTTAACTTTATCATACTTATGTTCTTAGATTTTCTTTGAGAACTCATTCCTAAGGATATTTACTTGTGTGTGTGTATTGCTGTTTAGATAACTGGTTGTCTCCCTGATTTTGTAGTTATAAATAACTCTTCCACTAACATCTTCATTTAAAAAGAAGGAAGAGAAAAAAGCCAGATTTGCATTTTGGATAATTTCCTGAGAATTAATTCTTAAATGGAATTATAGGTTTTGATAAACAATGCCATTCTTCAAAATGGTGTTTAGGGAACTTGTCTTAGCTAGGGGCCCAGGTGGATCTTTTTGGATCAAGCACCATTCATCAGATTGAGCAGGGGAGACAGTCCTGGAGGGTCTGAGGACCAGAACAAGAATCTGTGCCCAGGAAGGCAGGTGGACCCACCAGGCAGGGCCCGCAGCGGATGCCTAACCAAGAGGAGGGTCGACTGTGGACTACCAAAGCTTTACTGTGCTAAAGAGCATCAGGCACCTGGAGATGACGGGATCACGGAGGTGCAGCAGTTTTCTTCCAATTCAAATACACCCTGATTCCATGGACCATTGTCTCCTTATGATCAGCAGTAAGATGGTCATTTGGACCACTGCTACCTTTAATTGATGAGGCTCTTCTCGCATCTTAGAACAATGTTCCTCAAAGCTGATGGTAGCTGACCTGTACTGTCAGCTTCCCCAGGAGCTCAGAGCTGCAGATTCTCAGACCCATCTGCCCCACCAGACCCCAGCCTCCTGCTCTCCCAGCTCCTGGGGAGGGAGACATGTCTGAGAAGCTTTGCTCCTCATGCCTTAGGACAGACACCTGTGTCAGCAGTGGTGGAGGTGGGGGCAGGTGGGTATCATGTCAAAAATGCAAAAAATGCAGCTCCCTAGGCCCATCTCAGATAGAAGGGGGATTTATCCCTCTCTGGGGTGGGGCCAGGAACCAGTATCTTCCCAAGGACTGTGGATAGTTCGGGGCACATGGATAGGCCAAGTCTTCCATTAGCTATTTGGCTGTCTGCCCTGCATAGTACTTTCTAGTTTCCAGGCCCTTTTATAGCCATTATATTGGGTTAGGGGTGAGACTAAGGGAAAGGAGAGGGAGTGGCTGATCCAGGTCACAGACAGTCCCCCCAAGTGCTAGCATGGGGACATGTCCATTTTCTTTCCTACTCAGCACCAGCCTATCTTCACCATCCAGCAAGTGAGATGGGCACCAGCAGGGGCCACTCCACTGGTACCTGTCACTGCAGTAGAGGTCAGCTGAGCTGCAGGAGAGGCTGGCTGAGCACTGGGGGCCGTGACGGAGCCTGGTCAGATAGGTGTTGGCCATGGTGAGGGAGAGTGCTTGACCCAGCCACACACCTGCATCGGCTCCAGGTCAGTGGCCTCTCTTCCGTCCATATCAGCAGGTAACTGACATGTGTTGCTTGTTCTATTTTTAGTTTTTCGAGTACACATCCCAGAAGGAGATACGCTATAACACCCACCAGCCAGAGGCCTGCATCACAGTGGAGGAAGGAGCCGATGTCCTTATCATGCACCTCTGTGAGGAGCCTGTCCCCGAGGACCAGAAGTTCCTCCTTCGGGAGGTCAGTGAGCACTCAGCCCTTCCCTGCCCTCAGTCTGGGGCTGTCAGGGGCACTTGGAAGCTGGAGCTTTCCCTGGTGTAGTCCGGGGGGTCTCGAGTCTACCTGCTCTGGCAGAGCAGGAACTCCACCTTGAACCCCAGTGGGTGGCTGTAGCGTAAGTGTCCACGGCATCCCGCATCAGAAGCATGTCTTCTCCCTTTCCGTCCTTCCCATTATACCCTGCGCTGCAGTGGTCTACGTGGGAAGTGGAGCTCTAGCCAGCGTTATCTGGGGATGGGATGGGTGAGGATCTAAGGTTAGATCTGGGTACTTGTCACTGGGATTCTCTAAGCCTCCTCTTTCCCAGCTCTAAAACAGGCACAATAATTGCCATCTTGTTTTACTCTGAGGATTTGGTGTGTACCCAGAAATGTTCTTTGGAAGCAGTGAAGCTCTATAGAGATGAGTTGTTACTTGTGGTATTGCAACCAGGAAAACACTCTGGGATGCAGTTGGGTCTCCAAACTCTCCTTGCTGATTCAGAACTGGGTGTTATTTCAGGCCCAGAAGGCACCAGCCCTGACAGCACTGCAATAGGACTTTAAAAAGCACTTGGAGAAATAAATCCAAAGAAAATAATTTGATAGGAAAGATTAGGTATCTTTTATCTTCCTGGGAAACTTTCATTCCCAACCTGGCCTCAGAGAGGGAAAGATTCCTCTATACTGTTTATAAGTGGGTTAATTCAAAGTATGATGAAAAGTTAGAATATGCTTTCCTATAGAAAAAAAAGTGTTATAATTAGCACTGGAATTTGCAGTCTCTGCCCAGAAATGCCAAGTGCTGTAGTGCTATTTGCTATAAGAAAATAGGAAGAAATCCTTCAGCCTGTCCCCCAAAGCCTGTTCTTTAGTGCCCTTCCCCATGCTTTCCTTCCAACCGTAAGCTGAGCTAAGTCCCCAAGGAGGAGTAATGTGAACTAGAAGCAATAAAATTGGTTTGACGTATCATTAAAAATTTTATCTTAAATCTCAGTGACCATTTAAGGAGAAGTAAGTTTAGAAGGGTGAGCAGGGAAGACTTTATTTAATTATTTACTTTTCAGTGACTCTGAAGGCAACCAGGAGCGCCTTGAAGAGTGTTCCAGGTTAATAGCATCAAAATGCCACTGCATCTGATTCTGTTTCCTGGGCTTCTTTCCCTTTCCAGCTGACAGGTTACTTGGCCCACCTTTGGCTGTTCGGCTGTACTTGAGTTCACCACAAGTGAGGCCTGAGCTTAGCCAGAGGCGGCGGACAAGATGAACTCGGGGGCTGGGAGAGAGGCTGGCCAAACTGGCTAAGCAAGGGCACAGAGAGAGCAGGGAAGGCCTAAGTGAAGATCATCATCCTCTGGGGTGTGGGACTGGGACCTGCCTAGAGCCACTGCCTCTCACGCAGACAGGTAGCAGGTAAGGAACTAGACGAGGTGGCCAGGGGACTTGCTTGCTCACTCTGCTGGGCTGTGGCCAAGTATCTGACTGTGTTTAAGTATATAAGAGAAAAAGATCACCAGGGATGGAACTGGTTGACCTAAGTGGAATGAAAGAGATAAAGGATCTTTGTGGTTTCCCTGAAGCAAGCAAAACAGAGTAGGGATGAAATGTAGGGTCTGACAGATCCTGCGAGCCGCCAGCAGATGGCGCCATCGGCCCCACGTGGGGCCCGCGCCTGTAGTCTGTGCTTGCCTCCTGTTGCTCTGCCCACAGGGGGCAGTCGTGAGTCGCCCTCACCCTGCGATTCATATTTACAGTTGACCCTACAATAAGTGTTTTTGATATGATGAAAAAAATCACACCCTGAGTTCTTCAGAACTTGTTTTAAGAGAAAAGAGACTTTTCCGAGGGGTCACTTGTATTGAGCAGTCAATGTCTGTTATCATTTGTAGGACGGTTCTTTATTTCACGAACAATCCAAGAAATGTGTCCAGGCCGTGAAGAAGGAGTTCAGTGACAGTTTCATGCCGCTCTTACGAGACTGCACCAACTCGGATAATCAGAAATGGTTCTTCAAGGAGCGTATGTCATGAAGCGTCACTGTGCTGAGGAGCCCGCTGAGGGCCTCTGGACTCTGCCCAACAGATTTGCCAGTGAAGTGACCAGAGCCCACCACAAACTAGGCTGCTCTGCTTTTTTAAGGAAATAACTTTACCATTCGTGGACATGTTGGATTTAGATAAAAAATGTGAATAAACTCTACTGATTTTGAAAACTTTTAAAATGTTTTCCCAAAAACCCTATTTTCTAAGGGTAATAATCATAAGAGGTTGGTATTTGGAAAATTAAAACCTTATCATATTTTTCTATTCAGATGTTATTCTATAGTTGTACTTTTTATTCTCATTAGCGAAAAAAAAAAAAAGATAAATGCTTTATTTTGGTACTCACAGGGATTCCCAGGTATGAAGATTTTTGTAATGTACTTTGCACAAACTGGTACGACCTCAAATGTCGAGTTAGTATTTTCTCAGTGTGGAGAGATGAACACAAAAACATTGTTGTACTGATTCCTTCAGTTCTGGAGATGGTCTTGATTTATTTAATAAAGAATGCTTTTTGGTTATGTGTTTCTACCACCATCAAAACTGCATCATGTTCATGTTGGCTGGAGGGGTCTCACCAAAGCTGGAATCTCAAACAATTTGATTTACCAAGATAAATAGAAACTTGAAAGTGGACTTCCAACAGTGCCTAGCAGGGGGGATGGCTGGTTGCTTTTAGTAATTACCAGTCTGACTTTAAAACGTGTTTATGTCATTTAAAATTTTTATCACACAATGTGTCCATATGAAATTCACTTCTCACGTGTGTGCATTAATAATTTTTATTTGATCATTTAAATCAGTGTCAGACTTTGGGCTGCAGCTGCACTGCAGAAGTTTTCCTCGGTAATTCTGATTTTGGTATGGTCCCAGATCAACCTCATCGCCTTGGCAGAGTCGATGTGAATGCACCGAGCCCATCGGTGTGAACGTGGACTGCAGGTCCTTGTTTTTGTGCCAGTCAGATGTGAAGGAATGCAGACCTGTGTCTTCATCGATTGAAGAGCATCACCCAGTGTCTCAGTCTCTTTTCAGGAAAGTTCTCCTTGATGAGAGATCCTGGCAGGGATCAGGTTAGCAGTTACCCAAAAACAACTAATTGGCCTGACTAGGATCTACCTGGTGCATCTTAACTACGCTGAACTTCAGTTTCTTAGCAGTAAAGTAGAGATCATGATGTCAGGATTGGGGCGGTGGTGAGGATTTAAATAACAGTGAACAGGTGAGGGCTTAGTCTAGTCCCTGGCACACAGCATAGGACCATTAGGAAATTTATTTTATTTATGTGGGTCAATTCTGGATTTCTGTATGGGTTGAGTCTCTGTTTCACTGAAATGTCCTGCACTGACCAACTTCTCCTTCCCCTTCTATCAAAATAGTGCTTTTTACACTTTAATGTGCACCATGGGGAATCAGCCAGCTTCTTGTTTGAAAGCAGATTTGGATTCCTTAGCACTAGGATGTGGCTTGAGGTTCTGCATGTCCCACAAACTCTTAGGGGAGGCCATTGCTTCTGGTTTGTGGAACATATTTTGAGTAGCAAGATCCTTTTTTAAAAAAATTATTTTTTAGTTGTAAATGGACTTTTATTTTACTTATTCATGTGCAAGGCTGCGAATCGAACCCAGTGCATCACACATGCTAGGCAAAGTGCTCTACCACTGAGCCACAACCTCTGTCCTAGTAGAAAGGTCTTAAGGGTGGGAGTAGGAGGGGAAAGCTCCTGGATGGCCGGGCAAGCGTGTCTTCCTTGCACAACACACTAGGTGGAGGTGTTGGCTCAGGAGATGTGACAGTGCTTTTGTGGGGGCCAGGTCTGTTGGCCCAGCAAATTCCCCAAGTCAGAGAGCCGTGGAATGGGAGACCTGAAGGCACCCAGAGACAACCTATTGTCAAATGTGGCTGGTGGGGGACCTGAGGCCAGCGAGGGAAGGGTTTTGCCTGAGGTCACACAGCAGAGTAGGGACCACGTTCTCCTTGACAAAACTTCACCATTCAGTAATCAGTGTTCTGAATTTGACCTGGGATTATAGTTTTCCTTCAAGGGTTAAGATGCTCCTCTCTCCTTTTAAACTGTACCTTTAAAAATTTTGCTCTGTGATACTATGTGAATTGTAAAGTCAAATTAGTTTCCAGTCTTGATAAAAAGTTCTAAAGACTTTGCCACGTGGTGTATCAGAGCCACAGGATAAGTCTAATGGAAATACCAGCCTCTCACTGTCTCCTGATGATGTGAGGTTTAATGCACTGTACCCCAAATTTCTCACCTTTATATGCAACTTTAGAGTCTATTTTAAAACAAGTATCAGTTCGTCTGATGTTGTAAGGGGAGTTGGTGAAGATGGTGGCCTCCTGTCTGCAGTGGCTGCTAGTCATAATCGTTAACAGCAACAAGAAAAACACCAGGACCTGGGCACTGTTCTCACACATGAAATTTGAGAACTTCATTCTCACAACATCCTGTGAGGCAGGCGCTGGTCCACACAAGCCCTGGAGTTTAGAGGTGAAGATGCCGGGGCTCAGGGAGTGTAGGGCACGGGTCTGAGATCACACAGCCAGTGAGTGGCAGTGCTGGGGTTTGCCTGTGCTCTGACTCCAGAGCTCAGTTGTCATGGCTCTGCCCCGCCTCTTGGAGGGGAGGAGAGGCGACTCATGAGTCCTGCAGCTCCTACATCCCCACCCAGGGTCATGTCTCGCTCTTGGCCTGCTTACGCAACACAGCTGGCCATGGCATGACAGTGAACGATGGGCCTGTCCCCTTGCAGACACGGGAGGCTGTGGCTGATTTATATCTCTGGGCAAGAACACTTCTGTAAGTGTCAAGCCAGGGATAATGGGCCTCGTGAGAGCTTCTGGGGGACCACCTTTCCCTCCACGACATGCTGCTGTCCAGGTGGAACTGCGTTTTGGCCCCTGCCTGCCCTCCACCCTTTCTCTTTAAAATGGGGCTGTTTCCCCCTTTTAAGATTCCTGCTTTGTCACCAGAGAGGCCACAGTCAGTGACCAAGCCAGCTGCAGTTGCTCCACCCAGCCCTCATCCATCTCCAGATGCTCCGGACCCATGGGACAGAGGGTCTCGTCCCAACTGCAGGATCGTGGTTCCTCTGAATCATTTGGAACGTTCCTTTACAAGGCAGGGGTCAGTGGAAGAGATTGCACATGTGAGTGTTAAGATGGCTATTTCAGCCTCCCCTAAAGAAACTGCCAGATGGGTGTGCCTCTTGGGCAGGCCAGACTGATTGCAGGGGCCCACTGGGTTCAAGGTGCCAACTGTTATAAAAGAAAGCAAAGCACTGGGTTTGGCCTCTGCAGGGACTTCAGGAAGTCCTGTGCTCACCTTCCTCCTCATGTGGGAACCCTTCCTCCCCATCTCTAACTAACCCTAGCTGGTCCTCTGCCAGGAGGGGAGGTCCTCACTTGACACGCCACCCCATCTGTTCCTGGGTGGCTTCCTAATGAAGCTGGATGTCACTGCGGTTGCCCTTATTGCTCTGGACCCCTTTGGAGGCCACCCAGCATGTCTGCTCTCCCTGCCCCAGGACAGCCACTCAGAGAGGACATGTCCCCAAATATCCTCTGCCCCACAACAACCCCAGCTTCTTCAGACCATCTTCGTGGGCTGTGGTTTCCAAGGGGCTCCAGGAGGGAGTGAGGCAGATGTCTGTGTTAATTCTTGTGCATTTCACCAGAGGAGCAGCTCCATTCTGAATGGCTGCAGAGACATCCACCCAGCTCAGGCTGAGCCCAGATGCCCTCCTCGAGGCTGACAGAACCACATAGGTGGGCTGTCATGGGGGTAGGGAGAGGCCCGGTGTGTGTGTGTGGATGTGTGTGTGTGTGTGTCACAGAAGGACATAGCTAGTGACTTAAGAGAACAAACCCTTCATTTTTCATAGTAGGAAGTCGGTATTAATGGCCTAGAATCGAAAAATCCTGAGAGAGCAGAGTTAAAAATTGAAAAACAGGGGAATCCAGGAAGAGGTAGTTCTGCAAGAGTAGAGAGTGAGGCCTATCTCAGGAGCCCAACCTGGGGTGACAAAGGTGAGGAGAGGTGGGACGGGGCTGTTGATTTGATTATAAACCTTGAGAACTATTTGGCTTTTTAAGATAAGTACACAGATTTCTTTTATATAAATTATCTTTAAAAACTCATCCAAATGGAGTCTGAATCCAAATTCTTATTAGTGGTGTGTTAGTCAGTTCTCCATTGCTGAAGAAAACCAGCTTAAAGGAGGAAGGATGTATTTTGGCTTATGATTTCAGAGGTCTCAGTCCATGATTATCTGGGTCCCTTGATCTGGGCGTGGGGTAAGGTAGAACATCATGGCTGACGGGTGTGGCAGAGGAAGACTGCTCAGCCAGGAAGAAGAGGGTGGGGGAGCTCAATCCAGCCAGGGGCTGGGGACAAACTATACCTTCCAAAGGCACACCCCAGTGACCAGTTCCTCCAGACAGGCCTCACCTCCTAGAGTTCCCACCACCTCCCAATGGCACCGTCAGCTGGGGAACCAGGCTTTTCACACCTGAGTTTTGGGGGACGTTTAAGATCTGAACTATGACAAGTAGACCAATAATCAAGGACTGAGATTGGCTTTTTGGGGGGCATGACAGATTGAAAAGAAGTCAAAATTTGCAGTAGTTCATCCTCGGATGTGAATTCTGTTTGGTTGCTTGGACTTTGCAAATCAGTCTCCTGGGTCACACCTGAGAGGTGGCGAGCATCCTGAGATGCGTGGGCCCAGCTGGGAGCATGGAGCACCCGGGCAGCATCAGCCTCAGGGACCGAGAAGACAAGGACTCCAAGTTGCGCAGTTCCAGAGAGCCTGGGGACCGAGCCCTGCTAGAAGTCACAGGAGAATCTGTCGCTCTTCATAAATCTGGGGCTGTTGCCACCAACAGAACAGATGAGAGGTCCATGGAGGCTGCCCCTGTCCTTCCCTCTCCCTCTGCAGGGATTAACTTTTACTTTTCTCTCTGATCATTAGTTCGGCTCTCTGGGAAAACTCTGGATCCAAGAGCTGCAGGGTGCTTGAGGGGTCACTTCAGTCCAGTCTTTTCTCTGTAAAGTTGGGGATGCCCCTCCCTGAGAGGGCGACTGGAGACGGGCACAGAAGGAACCTCAGCCACTGTGTGGATTCTCGCAGGCCACAGGGTCTGGAAGACTCCTTGGAAGCAGAAGCAGGAGGGAATAAAACTGCCTTTTCTGGGTATGATTCTGGACAATTCTGGGAACTTGCCTGCAGAACAAATTGATTTATGGGGACCCAGCTGTGAGGAACTGTACAAAATGGATCAGAGGAGATACACTCCAGATGTGGCCTCATTAAAACAGGGGTAGAACAGCAGGGCCCAAAGGCTCCTCAGGTCTGTTGGGCCATGGAGACCTTGAGGCCAGGCAAGAAAGATGCCCCCAGCCTGTGGCACCAGGCTGCTGACTCTGAGCTGGAGTGCAGGAGAACTCACCCCGAGGGGGTCTGAAGGCCCAGAGACGGACGGCACTGACCAGCATCACAGAGAGGGGAGTCTCATCTTCTGCCACTGGGTCCAGTGTCTGTCCCATCACCCGCTCATCTCTTGCTCCTAGGATTTGCCCTTTAGAATCCAACTCAAAGCTGTTTTTAGTTAAAAGTCCAGGGAGGTTCGACTCTGCCACATCCTGACAGTGAGATTGGCTCTACTGTGAAGAGCAGAGTCAGGCCACATGGCTGTTGCCCAGAGAGGGAACCCTAGCTGGCCCTCCCTGAACCATGGTCCCAAGACCTTGATGACACCTTCCATTGGGCCTCCTCTCCTGGCATGAGACTCCATGGGTCCTCGCCAGGGTGTCTATGGTCTGTCCTCCAAGGCCAGGGCTGGAGAGAGGGCCCTGGGAGCTCTCCTGCCCCTCCACCTCTCTTGGGAATGGCTTTCAGTTTGGGGAGTGTGGAAACTTGATCCACATCGGAAGGATCCCATTTGAGCCTGGCTTCCCATTCTTACTGTCACAGCCCTTATGAGGGGGTAGGGGTGGGGGGCAGGTGGTGGTTAACACTTCATTTTCCCAGATTTTATTTTAATGTTGGGGGGCGGAGTTACCAGGGATTGAACCCAGGGGCATTTTACCACTGAGCCACATCCCCAGCCCTTTTTATTTTATTTTTTAATTTAGAGACAGGGTCTCACTAGGTTGCTTCCAGCCTCCCTAAATTGCTGAGGCTGGATTCGAAGTTGAGATCCTCCTGCCTCAGCCTTCCAAGCTGCTGGGATTACAGTTGTGCCTTTCCCAGATTATTTTAAAAATACAAGCTCACTGCTGAAAACCTGGAAACTACAAGAATATGAAGATACCACTTAAATTCTCACTGTGCAAAGACAGCACCATTTGGAAGTATTTCTTCCAGTAGTCACAATTCCTTTCATTTGGCTGAAATTGATTTTTTGATAGTTTTTGCCCAGTGAATGCAGTTCTATCTATTGGGGAAATGCAGAATTGGTCTTCATAACAGGGGTTCAGATGCATGGAGTCAACATGCATCCCCAGATTCTTCCACTCTTGGGAGATAACTCATCTTTATTTTACACACCAAGGTTTATGACAATCATTGCAATTATTACCATATACCAAGGGTATGCTACTGGTAAGATACTGTGCTGATTTTCATACATTACCTTGTTTAATTTTCATGACAAACTCATGAAGAAGGAACTGAGACTCAGAATGGTTCTCATTTGGGCTGATGGGAAGTGAGTTCAGTGAGATTATGGCCTCCTTTAAACTGACTGGTCTATCTCTAATAATGCAGTCAGAGTGGCTTTCATGACATACAGTGGCTTTCATGACAGCTCATCAAGACTGCCTCTTGAAGGGCTTTCATGCAAAACAAGCCTTTACATGGGTACCTGACAATTTCATCTCATTCATCCTGGCTCCCAGTTATCTTTGTTTCTTTGTGAAAATCTAGAGCGGCATGACCCATGCAGAATCCCTGGCAATATTTGGAAAACATAGTATAGTACCTGGCACTTAATACACTCCCAATACCTGGTGGCTATTAGATATAAGGTGAGTGACCTTGTCTGGTCCCCTGGGTTTCCCTCTGCTCCTCACCAAGCACCGTAGAACAATGTGCTAAAAGTAGCCTCGCACCAAGGAGGGCGTGTCCGCTATGGTTGGTCTCTGAGGTGGCTTCCAGAAACATCCTTCCTCTCCAGGAATTGGCAGAAGCAAGAAGTCAAGAAGATGCTTCCTGGCATTGGTCCATGTGCCTCCTGCCTGGCTCTGCTCTCCTGGGGGCCTCATCATCCCACTTGCTGGTGGGCTAAGGAGGTCTACCCTTGGGGAGAAGACCCTTCCCCCAGAACCCAGCCCAGCCCTGCTGCTTCTCCTGCTGCCGAGAAGGACCACATGGCCTAGAGGAGACCTTCCCTTTAGCGGGGTGGAGCTGTTGAAATGGATTTTAAAATATGGGTTGTATTTTCATTTTTGGTTCTTTGCTAAATTTGGTCCCAATCGTCTTCTGGTTCTAAAACAGGAGGAAGGAAGCGGCTGCCCTGGGGGAAGCCTTCCGGAGAGAAGAAGGCCTCATGCTTCTCCGCCCATCTTGTGCTTCCGGAGCTCTCCGAAGCCCTCTGTGGGAGCGGGAGGGGCCAGGCAAGGCCTTGATGAAGCCCACTGTCTCCCTGGCCTGGGAACTTGGCGTCAGACAGTGTCCTCAGCCCATGACAACTTGCCAAGGCTACTGATCTCCTAGTGTGTCAGACCAGCACAAACACGGTCAAGACCCCCTAGGGCCTGGCAATTGTGACCCTAGGTAGCACAGAGAGGTGGGAGGAGGAGCCTGGAGAAGTGAGTGACCCTGTCTTCATCATTAGGGGTGGCACATGTGCCATCACGAGTGGCCAAGTAGCCTGTGGACAGGGAGGGGAGGTGGGGTGGACACTGCTGTTTCTGGACTGTGGGAAGGAGGCGGGGGAGGTGAGGTGCATCCTGGCTGGGTCCACATCCTGGGGGGCCCGTAGTGGCAACTTGAGGAGGTTCATTTCCATCTGAGAGGCCAGGAGGGGCAATGGCCTTCCTGGTGAGTGCAAAGCTGCAGCTGGCCAAGAAGCTTCCTCCCTTCCTTCCATCATCCTTCCTGAAGCACCCAACCCCCTGGGCCGGCTGCAGAAGGCTTGGACACTATCACACTGTGGTTTGGCTTCTGTCCCCAACTCTGAACCAAACCTTCTCCCCAAGGTCAGGGACCTCTCATTTGCTCAATCCCTTGAAAAGTTTTTTTCTCATGTTCCTGCACCTCCCACTGCATTTGCCCCAGTCTGTCCCTGTCCCCTGTTGAAATTCCCTCCTGCTGAGACCACTGCATCTCTTGGTTCCCATCCACCTCCAGACTCTTCCTCTCAATTTCTTCTGTGGGCTTCCTTTCCAACATTCTTGAGCCACACTTCTCAGGACATTCTCGCTGGGTGACCGCAGACACGGTATGGCACTGACCCAGCAGCCACCTGTGTCTATCAGGGAGGACTGGGACTCAGTTGCACGTTTCAGAAACTTGAAAAGCAGTGGATGAATCAATTTGGAGGCCTTTTTGTACTTAGGTAAGAGGATGTTTCCAAATTCATGCTCAACATCAATAGTGAAGGACTCACTCCATACACAGTGTGGGAGCAGGAGCGGGTGGGCGCAGTCTCAGCCCATGTCATGTTGCCCCTTAGCCTCAAAGGAGGCTGGGAGAGGAGATTTTTCTAGCTGGCACTTTGCCATCCCAGGCAAACACAAGGCATTGCTAGGAAGGAAGAAGGGGACAGTGGGTATGAGGTAGGGGCACTCTGGCAGGACTTTTTTCGACACTCACAGCCCAGGAGTCATCAGGTGGAAGACAGTGAAGGAAGAGCCCATTCTGGCTTACAGGAACAGCGATGTTTACCTCCCTGTGAAGTCACCAGGACAAGGAGACAGGCAATGCCACATCTCAGACATAGCTGAGACTTCCCTGGGCCATCGAGTCCCCATCTCCCAATACAATATCTCCTCCCCCTGTGGTCAGAGGTCCCACTGCATGAGGTGCATCTGGAGGAGGTTACCGGAGAGGCATAGGGGTGGCCAGAGTCATCCCCATTTGGGGCTGCTTGTCCTGTGTCCTAGCAGGTGTGGGCATGTGTGATAACTAGCACACACTATGGGCCCTGAAAGGGCTCCAACTGTCACATATCCTGGTGTCAGGGCCTTGCACGGATTACTCTCACTTACACCATCAATGACTAAAGTGCTATCACTGCTTCAGTATTCAGGTCTTGAGATCAGCTTGGGCAGTAGAGAGTGCAAAACAATGTCAGACCAGAAGAGAGGGCTGGTGGGGTAGGGCAGGCTTGGCATGGCTCACTTGGGCTCCCAGGAGCTGTTCTGCTGCCTCAACCTAAAGGGCAAGGGGAGGAAGCACGAGACTTCACTGGACCAGACTGCTGTTCCTGGCACAGGGAGCCAGACGGGCTGCCTTTTTACACCCCTGCCCCCATCACCTGTATGTGTCCATTCCAGGTCTCTCTCCAGGCTGCGTCTCCTGCACTGCTGCCTGCTGGCCACCTCGCTCTGCTCCTCCCACAGATGCTGCAAACACAGCAGGTTCTAATCTGGACTCTTCACCTTGTCCTCTCTTAACTTGCTCTTCTTCCTCCCATGCTGTTCTCATAGCCAGGGCCATGTGCCTTGGCCTGCTGGCGTTTATTTCCCTTTAAGAGCCCCAGTGTTTCTCCACCATCCACCCCTTCCCCTCAGGTCCTTGTGGTCTCCCTGGTTCCAGGGTGGAGCTCTGGGCTTGGGGCCCAGTCAGTCATCACAACCACGGCGAGATTGGCTCAGGGGTGAGCACGTGACCTAGGCTGGTCCAATCAGAGCAGGTCTTGGAACTTCCCTGGGACTGCTCAGGCCCTTGTTTGCTTTTGTTGGATTTCAACCTGGAAGGACATAGCTCAGAGAGGTGCTGGCTGCCATCTTGAGATGATGTGGAGGAGCCACGAAGGGTGGCGTCAGTACCAAGTAGCTGAGCCAAGAGGAGGGAGAGGGCTTACTGTGATGTGGTTTAAGTGTCTGGATCCCAGGGTGCCTGAGCTGAGACCCACTGTGCTCCACTTTGTCTCATTTTAAAGGTCAGTTTGATTAGGTCTTTAGCCACTTGCTATCCCACTGAGGGCAGCAGCATTTACTTTGAAACCCAAGGCTCACCGCTTGGCTCACTGCCCACACCCAAGGGGTCCTGAAATGCTCCAGGTCTGCCAGTCATCTCTTTAGCCAGGCTCCTCCTGGCCACCCCCATTGCCATTACCTTAATTCAGGACTGTATCCTCCCCTGCTGAGCCATGGCAGTGACTAAAGTGGCCTCTTCAGACTTGCCATCTCCATCTCTGTCTCTCCCCAGCATGGTCCTTCTAGAAGCACAGCTGGCCATAGCACAGTGCTCACCACTCCTCAACTCATATGTTCACAGAAGGCCCCTGGTGGCCTGTCCAGCCACACTCAGCCTTTGGCCTTGCCTCCTGTCCCCTCTACCCAGCTCCACCTGCATGTCCCTGATAGACGGGTCCATCTCACACTTCTGCTGTCAGGTGTGGTCTTCCCACCTCTTCCCCTCTTGGAAACTCAGTTTCCCATTCTGTTACATGGGGGTAGAGCCTGACCTGTCTGCCTGGTAGGGTTGTTATACAGATCAAAGGAAAAGTGACAGAGTATGTAAAAATCTGTTAGACCAGGAAGTGCTCTCTGCAGTCATGTCAGGATGCCTATCAGTGACTCAGGTTCCCAGATCTCCAGCGTTCAACACTGCCAGCCATGTGAGGAGTGAGGGTTCCCAGATCCAGAGCTGTGGGAACTCATGGTCCCTATGGGGTTCATGTGTGAGCTGACAAGTTTTGATACCTCTAAGCACACATTCCAACCAACAAGCTTTTTACTGCTGATGACAAAACCCTACTCAAACTGGATTCAAAATGGAATTTATTGTCACAAAGAAGTAAGAAGTCAAGGGCTTCAGGGTCAGTTGGATCCAGGTTTCCAACATTACCTTAGGAATTGGTGTCTTTTTCTCTCTGCTTCCCTCTGTTGGATTCATGCTGAGACAAGCTTTCCCTGTTCCATAAAGTGACCCTAGGAAACTCCAGGTGTCTGCCATTTTTATACCTAGCAATCTCAGTATTTTCCATGAAAGTTAAGGGTTGAGTTTCACTAGATTTTTTGGCATTAAAGACCCATTCCCTGGATCTCCACTGTGGTGAGAGACCCTAGAAGGACATGAGTTCCATTTCAACCCTGGGACTAGAATGGAGTCAGTACCACCTGACCTGGCAGGGTGGGTGTGAAACCATGAGTTTGGCAGAGTTTATTTTTGGCACCATTTATCCAGAGTGTCACTGAACTGCTCAGATGTGCCCCACTGTCAGGTCTGGGAAGGAGCCAGGAGGTCAGGCCTAGCTCAGTCCCAGCATCCCAGCCTTCCAAAATGGTGGGAGGAGCCTGTGAGGTCCTGGCCTCCTCCCACCCCATCCCTGATGCCAGCTGCCTGGCTGTGGCTAATTCCAGAGGAGGGCAAGCTGCAAGACAAGCGGCTGTGACAGGAAGGGGACCAGGTGGGGCTCGGGAGACCTGAGGGTTAGGCTGAGCTGTGCTCCAACTCTCTGTGGGATCGACTCTAACCCAGGCCACTGCGGCAGCATGCCACCTGAGCACCAGGTCATGCAGAGAAGGGCCCCGTGGAGTTTAACGGTCTCTGATTGTAAAAAATAAAAAATGCAGTGAAAACCATACAAAGGCCCCTGCTGTCCTGGCTCAGACGTGCTTCCGTTTCTCTAAGTCCCCATGAGGGATGGCCTCCAGAACACAGCACTCCAGGTGCAGTCTGGCCAGCCCGGGGAGAGCAGACCACTCAGGCCATGTGTTCTGGACGTCAGCCTTCACTAACACAGTTCTGGGGACACACGTGTAACACCGCAGATACACTGAACTGGGGTCAACTCAGATGCCCAGATCTTCTGTGAACAGCTGCCCAGTCTTATCAAAAGGGGCCTCCTGGCCCCCTCATGGTTCAAAGAGCAGCCTCACCCTGCTTGTAGGACTTTTGTGTAAGAAATGAACTGCTCTGTGTTCAAGCCATGGTTATTTGTGTTGCTCACCTCAGCCTCTTACAGCCTTATCAATGAACTTACTTGAGGCACTTTAATTCAAGGATGTGGGTGGAGGCTCCAGATGAAGGGGAAAGCATAGATTTTGCAAATACCCTGAAGAAACCAATATGTTACCGCTTTTTTCTTTCCACTTTTTCCTTTCCCTCTTTCCATTTCTCCTTTCTCCTTCCATCTAGTCTATAAACATTAATTGTCTTCATCTTCTATACCTGGCTGGCTGCCTGTTCTGGTGGATACTGAGATCATTGGAGCATACCATCTGTGCCCATGCATGTGAGAGAGAGAGAGAAAGAGAGAGAGAGAGAGAGAGAAATAACTACTCTCCACATTCTAAGATCTCCATGGAGGTGGTGATAGGTGTTGACGGATGGGTGAACCCAAAGAAGCAGCTACATTGGACTAGGAAGCTGGGAGGGTGGGAATCTGAGGGCTACCACTTGCGCTGATCCAGAGGAGGGTGGAGGTTTTCCAGAAAGAGACAGCAAGGAAGGGCATTCCAAGCAGAGAAGACCACACGTGCCAAAGCTCGGAAGTGTGCAAGAGCTTGGAGCCTGCAGGCTTGGGTTGGTGGGTGCCTGGGGCGGGGGCTGTGTGGCAGTGAGGGCTGGAAGAGGCAGCCAGTCAAGGACTTGCTTTGCTGCAAAGTGCCATGCCAGAAGTCGCCTTCCTTCTGAGGAGGGCTGAGCAAGGAAGAAACAACCGCTTTGCAAACAAACACCTCTTGTGTTTATTTCCTCTGTTTCCTCGCATCCCCCAGTCTCTCCCCTGAATACGGTGCCTCCTGGTTTCACTTAATTTCCACAGGAAACTAGAAAGAGCAACATCCCCCTAACTTGCCAGATTTCCAGGGCCAGAGTACAGTCCCTGACAGCAGAGTCAGAGGTGATGGCCCCAGAATTGGTTGGCTTGTGGCAACAGGGTCGCCACTTCAGTTCCCCGCACAATACAGATGTTCAGCAAGGATTTTGCTGGGAGCATGATCAGTGGCCAAGGCGGCCCCTGGAGAGGGGAGCTTGGGCCTGTTCCCACGGGCTCCTGCCCAGCACTTCAGTGCTCCTGAGTTTCATATTCCTGGGAGAGGGGGAGGCTGGGTAAGTCCTCCGAGTCCCCCAGCAGCTGCTCCTGCTGGGGAAGGCCACCACAGCTCTCCTCACATGGCCTTGGGCCTTTGGCCTCCCAGCCATATGGACATTCATTGTTTTTTTCACAGCTGCACAATCATGTCATTTGTTCGGGGACACTTTCTCTTCTGCCACCCATAGGAGGCAGACCTAGGGAGTAGCTTCTGGTTCTTGGGAAAGCAGTTCCTCTCCCTGAGCCTCGGTTTCCTTATCTTTAGGATGACCCAGAGGCAGACTCTGGAGACATACAGATGAGACTCAAGTCTTCCCTGTGCCACTTGGTGGCTGAGTGGTCCTGAGCAGGTCCCTAACCTTGCTCGCTATCAGGTCCTCATCTATACAGGAGGACGAGGGACCAGGTGGCCTTAGGTTTTAGAGCTTGGTGATGACAGGAGCACCCCGTCCACCAGGATGCAGAGGAACAGGGTCTTACTTCCTCCCTCATGGCAAAAGAGTTTGCAGGTCATACCTGTGGAACTCAGCAGGGTCAGTGTGAAAGATCTGGTCTTTACCCCCTTCCCAGTACCTGCCCCAAGTCTCCACAGAGCAAAAGAATGTTCTTCTACAGCATAACTGGTTAGTTCCACAGAGGTCCTCCAGGGCCCATGGGAGCCTGACCATGCTCTTCCCTCTCACTTTTCTGGCTGCTTCCAGACCATAAACAGTCCAAGCCAGCTTTCTGGGACCCTGACCCAGGGGCTGCCCTGAGGGCTGGTTAGGGCTAGAGTGAGGCAGGGTCTAGCTTCTCCAGAGTCTTCATCTGCTCCCCCAGGCCTCCATCCAGGGAAAAGAGAGGGTAGCAGCAGATGATAGTGTTGGCCACCAGGCCCCATTTAAAAGGCTGCCTCCAGCCTGCCGGCCCCCATAGGGCAGCTGCCTCACTCCATCCTTCTGATGGCTCTTTCCCCTCTTTGGGATGTGAGTGTCCCCATGGCTCCTCCTGCGTGGCTTTGCCAACACCCCGATGGTTTCCTGCCCTCATCCCTCGCAGCTCCTGGTTCTTTCTCTGCAAAGAACCCACCATGTTTGTGATGACATGTGGATCTTGCACTTTACCATTTGTCACCGACTCTTGCAGTGAATTATGAGGGTGAGGACGCCAGAGGTTGCACCCTGGCCTTGCCTTGCCAACTACGGCACCAGGAACGCAGTGAGCTCTCTACAAATGATCGTTGAGTACAGTAGAGAACGAGCAAGTCACCACAAAGCATGCATGGCACATGGGGACTTTGGGGCCAACATCATGGTTACAGACCCTGCCTTGCTGCTGGGCTTTGGAGGACAAACTATTTTCCCCTTGACCTGGGGCAGGGGATGACCATCAGTCCCCAGGGATGAAGCATTTCTGAGAGGTCAAGGAAAAGGAGGACTATGATGGACCTTCTGGACTTGACCAGGAAAGGTCACAATGACCTTGAGAAGAGTAGTTCTGACAGTTTGGGAGTGGAAAACCAGGCTGCAGGGGAGTGAGCAAGGAGTCCAGGAAGTGGGACCCGGAGTCTAATGGCTATCTCTAGATACCAGTCCAGGAATGGGAGGAGATGACATTAGCTATTTCTGGCCAAGTAGGATCACATCAAAATTAATTTGGAAAAGTTTCTGAATAATAAAAATGATTCATCTAGGGAATGGTTAGCAAAATAAGGGAGCTCAAAGGCCGGTGGACTCGACACTGCCCTCTCATTCAATAGAGGAGGCGCCTGAGGCCAGGGAGGGGAGGGCCTTGCCCAAGGGGGCACGGTGAGTGAGAGGCAGGCCATGTTTGAACTCAGGCTCCCGTATGCCCAGCGCAGGGCTCTCTTCCAATATTCCATGTCTTTCTTCCCTCTGTCCTTTCTAAATAGTCTTCACTGGCTCCAGGACATGGAAAGGATAATTATTTTTAGTTTATTCAAAATGAATAAAATGGGTAATGGAGTTTTCTTCCCCTGCATATCAGATCCAAAGTATGTCTTATGTAAGAGCTAAATGGCTGAGAAATGGCTTCACAGTGGGAACAAAGATTCCTTTGAATATTAAAAGCTCCAGGGTGAACCCTCAATTGGCCCAAATGCCTGGGCTAGCTCTCCTCGCCTAGCTGACTGGGAATGCTGGGCAGGGCTGCGTGTGTGAGTGTGTAATGTGTTTGTGCGTGGGTGTGAGCACACATCTGTGCAGAGCAAGGCCCCTCAGTGGAGAGATTTCCAGGGCACCCTGAACCTGGTCATGGTGATTACCATTAACTGTGGTGAGCCTACAGCTCGAATGTGCCATCTTAGGCATTTCTGAGGGCACAGGGCAGGAGTGTTAAGCACATTCACGTGGTTGTGCAACCACCGCCACCCCTTTCCAGAACTCTTCATCTTGCAAGACTGAAGCTCTGAAACTATAAGCCATGATTCCCCATTCCCATCTCCCCCTCCCCTACCACGGCCATCATAGTCTCTGTCTCTGTGAGTCTGACCTCTCTAGCTCCCTCCTTCTGGTAGGTGGAGTCCTGCTGCATTCCTCCTCTGGGACTGGCTTGCCATACTTGTTTGGGGTTGCTCTCTGTGCCCCAACCCCACCACTTGGAACCCTCTGTCGACAAGGGAAGAAAGCATTTCACACCTTGTTGTCACTTTCTCTTTCATGCCATTCAGTGGGTCCTTTCTCAAGAGCAGGTTTTGATGGAGTGGGGGTGACCCTGACTGAAGGCCCTGTTTGATCGCAGGTGGGAAGAGAGAGAGACATGATTGATAGGGGGGAAAATCATCCTGCCTTGCCACCAGCGGTATGGGGACTTCATGCCGCATCCCATTCTTAGGACTCAAATGTCCCAACCTAAAGCTGAAGAAGCCCCCTAGGTGCGCACACCTTCTGCCATGATGGTGCATGCTCTGGTGCTGTCTTATTTCCTCGTCACCAGAGGAATAATGTGTGGTGTTATTGTTGAACGTCCAAGTGTTGGCTTTATGACTGATGATCATGGGCATCAGAAGCCAGTGGCTTCCCTGGCCTACAGATCAATGGATAATGTATTATAGAAGGACTTGTATTCAGCTTCCTGTCTACAATGGGAGGCTTAGGTTTCAGAATCCTGGAGCAACTCGATACACCAAATATTCCAAAATTCCAATGATTTCTTCTCCTATTGATTGGATTCTTCTGGATCCTACTGAGTTGGTTCATGGCTGGAGAATTGATGAAAACAAGACTGCTGGGCTATAGAGAAGAAATCAGTGGGAACTGAATGTCTTCTTTTATTGAACTTTTAAAGGTTGTATCCATCCTCTGCTATGAAAAGAATGAAGAGAAGCAGTAAAAGAAGTATCAAGTGAAAACAGGAAACATATTAAAGCTTGAACTAGAATTTCTTGGTATCAGAGACAAGTTTCCCACAGTCCTATCTGATGTACCAACAAAGTTAAGTGGCATGTTTGTATTAGTTTTTCATTTCTTAAATACTTTGCACTTCTACAATTACAATGTTGAATAAAGTGATTATTTTTTACAACTCCCTTAACATTTTTTGGAGCTATTTCTAATGTTCAGAAATTAATGGCTGCAAGATCCCATAGACTGAGAACTCTGGACTGCTGATCAGCTTCCCAGATGGTGCTCTGCCTTTGAACAGTGTGTGTGATAGTATGTCATTTCATGTATGGGTGTGAGACTTTCTGCTACAGTAAGATGTATGAAAGGATTAGCATTCATGTACCAGAGAAAACATTCGGCTTTTGGTTTTTTGGGATTGGCTTATTTCTCTTAGCGTGATATTCTCCAATTCCATCCATTTACCAGCAAATGGCATAATTTCATTCTTCTTTAAGGCTGAGTAATATTTCATTGTACATAAATGGGGAGATGGCTAGGGAAGAATAGAGTTACTTTAGGTAGAGGATTTTGAAGGGAAGGTAGGGGATAGGGGATAGGAAGGATAGTAGAATGAATCAGACATTATTACCCTATGCACATATATAACTATACAACCAGTGAGATTCTATATCATGTATAACCAGAAGAATGAGAAATTATACTCCATTATATATGATGTATCAAAGTGCATTCTACTATCATGTATAACTAATTAAAACAAATAAATTTTAAAAAAGATGTATGAAAGGAGAAATAATTTTTCTAATTAAAAAAAACAACCTGCCTGAAAAAATATTACAAGTGGATTAGATTCATTACAAGTGAATCTAAGGGACAGCCATTAGTTTTATAACAGACTCCCCCTAAGTTTTTGTCTCCTGGCCTGTTGACCTCATGTCTTGCTCTTGACTTGAGTCCCTGGGGAGTTGTGACTGAGGGCCCCTCTAATGACTACTAGCAATACTCACGTAACTCTCTTAGACTCGGGTTGCTGTCGTCAATTTAGGATGCTCTTTTATCTCTATTATTTTATTTGATCAAAATGTCAGTAGCATATGGAATCATGCAGGTGGGGAAACTGAGGCTCAGTGGGCTGAAGGGACTGCTCAGGGCACCTGTTCAGTTGTTGCTCAGGGTTATGCAATCACTTGCAATAGCACTGGGTGAAGAACCCACGCCTTTCGTCCAGAGCTCCCACCTGGCTCTGCAGCGGGCTGGCATTTACTAACATCAGATCCAAGGGGAGTGTGCATTTGCACACGCTGGGTTCTCCCCCACAACTTCCTGCTCGACCTCAGACCCGATCCTTCTCCAAGGGTGATGCGTCATCATCCAGATGCTCAAATTAGCTGGGATTCATCCTTGACATTTCCCTCTCTCCTGTTCCACAGCCAATCTTCAGTTAAGCCCTGTGGTTTGAAATTCCTAAATCTGTTTTCAATATGACCACTTGTCTGAAATTCTGGACCATCAGAGGCCAGGCCTCTGTCTCTCACCTGGAGTGGGACTTCCATGTTCTGCTGTTTCTCTTCTGTTCTCCTCTTCTGCGATTTCTCAGCAAATGTGGATTTGAGCAGGTTACACAAGTTCCTGTGTTGTAGGATTTCTTAGAGCCTTTGGCGTGCTAATAATAGGGTGGCTTGCCAATGCCGGGGGTGTGCACTTGGCATGTCCCAACTCACTCGATCATTCTTGCACCCTGTGCTCTCTTCTGTCCTCTCTCCATCTGCTCTCCACATGGAAGTCACACAGACCTCTACTGGCTGCCAAGCCCAACATGCCCCTCTTCCCCGCTCCTTCCACACTGGCCTTTCGGTTTCTGACATCTCCTAAGACATATCAATTGTCCCCACCCTCCAGGTTTGTCGGGCTGGCGCACCCATTCCTGGCCACAGCAGTGTCTGCTGCTGACACTCACAGCACCCATTTCTGGGGAGCCACCTCACCAGGGAGGCCACAGTTCCCCAAGCTCCAAAAGCAACATATAACCAATGCCTGGTTTGGTGGGTGGGTTCACAAAAGGCCACTCACCCTCACCGCCAGCAGAGGAACTCCACAGCGCAGTGAGTGCTCCTGAGCCAGCAGTGCAAGGGGACAGGGTTAGACTTTCCAGGAGACCTCATCCTTGCTCGGTTCCCTCCCCTTCCCTTTTCTGCTTCCTGTTACTTGGAAGTGTTTCCTGAAGGACTCTTCCTGGTGTCAGCCTCTGCTTCTCAGAAACTCTACCTAAGATAAGTCCTGTACTCCCAGCCAGCACAGGCCCCTGATGAGCTATCTGTCACTCACGGAAGGGACCACGTCTATTTCTGTTCATCACTTCATCCCCCATGCCTGATAGGGGCTCAGATGCCACATGAAGGAAGGTTAGAAACACCACAGACACCCAGAGTGCACATGAAAAATATTTGTAAAGTATGTCAGGCAGTAAGCTAACATCTAAAACGTTAAAGTTTTTACAAATAAGAAGAGTCAGACATCATAAAGAGGACACAAACAAATCTCACACACACAAATGGAGCTGATCCCTTAATCTTTGGGAAAGTTTGTTTTTTAAATAATAGCAAATTAAAACAAAAGTGAAGGAAACTTTTTTTTTTTTAAATTCCCCTATTGAGTTGCCAAAGGTTGACTTTTGTAAAAAGGTCATCATACTGGAGAGTGGGGAAGGAGTCAGGGATTCTTATTTGTGGCTGGTGAGAAGATAAGTTGGCATGACCCTTACAATATGGTTCCCCAGGGCACAGCTGTCTCTTCGTTTACCCCAGTGCCCCAGGGCCCAGAACCCAATGCACTTGGGCACTCAACCAACATTTCTCAAACCAATGGAAGGCAATTTGGCAATATAGATCATGAGGCTTAAGTTTTTCATATTCTTTCATTTAGTAATTCTACTTCCTAATGAAACCCTTAAAGATTGGGACAAAGATATCTGTGTAAGAATGTTCCTGACATTCATTTAGAAACCCAGAAAACTGGAAACAGCTTGCATGTCCACAGGCTAGCCACCAGGTGAATTATGGTACATCTACAAGAAAAAGTCAGATATAATTGATAAAAATGACATATTTGAAGAATATTAGCCATACAGGATTAAGCTATTGATAAAAACTAAATGAAAAGAATTTAAGGCTATCTACAGCATAATTTCAATGTTTATAAAAAAAATTGTAAATAGTGAGTTGTTAGGGGTTTTTTTGCAGTTTTTATTTATTTGTTTTCTCTTTATTTTCCAAATGCCAACAATGAATAGGCATTACTTTTGTAGTCAGAAAAAAGAAGGGTTTGAAAAGAAAGCATGGTTAATCACGGAATTGAGACCAGCCAGGAAAAGTGGTAATAACTTGTAAAAGCATTTTTCTTATTAATGTTTCATAATGATCATTTTATGATGACTTAAAGAACACACCCCCTTATTAAATCAGCTTTATTTAGACAACAATGAGGATTCAGTTTTGTGCCATTGGAGACACTATGCTGTTCTCATGTTCTTAGGGTATATTTTTCCATGACCTGGAAAATCTTAAAATACTGGCTCCATTTTAAAAAATAAAATTTCACAACTCCTTTGACTGGAATTGATTTCTCCTGTGGCTCCAGGACCTGTAAAAAGCATTAGGCTTCGACATGGCATTGACCTTTATTCTTCTCCCTGGGCAGAGAATTTCCCTATGACTGGCTCAGGATTTCCAAAAGGAAGGCAATTAAATGACGGAGTACAATCACAGGGTGCTTGGCTCTGGGCTTATCTTGATTAGGAGGAAGTGGATGTCTAGTTGTTCCAAATTTAGAGTACAGAAAAGAGCCAGATGTTTGAGACTATGACAAACATTAACCCATTGGGACTTTGGCTAATGCTTGGTTTGTCACCTTGATGCAGAGCAAAGGGACTTTTGCATTCCTCTTCCCAGGAAGTCTGTCCCAGCATCTGTGTCCAGGGAAGCTCATTTCCTTGCTAGTCCTGAAAGGAGCCCAGGTGCTCCCCACCTGGAATTTCTGTTGACTTCTGCAGAGCTTCCATTCTGTGATCCTGGGATCCCAAAGCTGGTGGTCAAAGCTCATCATGATTTCTCCCGGTCTCCTCTCCTGCGGTCGCTCCCCACTGCACAAGAGAGCCGCACTTAAGGAGGCAAACTCCAGGGGCTGGACGCAGACGCTGCCCCTGCCTGCAGGAACGCACAGAATGGGGCCAGTCGGGAATTCAGCACGTGTGCAGAATGCTCCTTACTACCTGGTAGGGGTCTGGTTTGAAGCCCAGATGGGGTTCTCACTAGCTGAATGATCTTGGAAGAGTTATGTCCTGCCTCTCGGCCTCAGCCACCTCACCTGTCAAAGGCAGGTGATATTAACATTAACACCATCAGACCCAGAAGGTAAGATTTCCATTTTTTGGTGCATGTGAAGCACCCAGCAGGATGCCCACGGTGCAGTTGGTGCTCACTGCATGTCAACTCCTATTTTATTTACTCATTCACTTGAGAGGTCTGACTAGGTGGGGGATGATGCACAGTCCCCTCACCTGATCCCATGAGACCTGTATTTTAGAGATGGAGATTCAAGAGGATACAGTCAATCCAATGTGGCTCTGGCACCTTGTTCCAGAAACCTGGTCTCCTTGTTTAGCCCCAAATACCATGCACCTGTCTGCCTTGGCTCCATGTGTCTAAAAGGCTTTCCCTCCTCCTCAGCTATTGGAAACTTTCAAAACACAGCTTAAATGTCATCAGCTGGGCATCGTGAAGCCTTCCCTGACCCCCACACCAGAATCATGAATGTGCCTGTGTCCCCATGATGCTCTGCACAAGTGTTCTGACTCAGCGGCCCCTCTGTCACCACAACTATGGGAACATCTGTCTCCTAATAGACTGGGGGCTCCTCGAAATCAGGTTTTATGCTTGACTCCTCTCCATGTCCCAGTGTCCAGTACAGGGTCAGGCACATCGTAGATGCTTAAGAAGAGCTTGTTGGTTATTCAACGAATGGATGGATGGATGGATGGATGGATGCTTGGATGATATCACAGAAGGCGGTGCTGCAATGTCAATGAGGCTCCCTTTCCACTGTGATATATATATTTAAAAAAATTTTTTTGTTGCTGTCAAATGGACCTTTATTGTATTTATTTATATGTGGTGCTGAAAACAGAACCCCTCCTCACGTGTGCTAGGCAAGTGCTCTACCACTGAGCTACAACCCCAGCCCCTCCCCCATGATATTTTATGAAAAACTTTGCACTGCTGATAGCTGAGTTCCTCCTAAGTCCATATGCAGCCATGAGCAAGGTTGAGGTTACTTCATCCTGAGAAAGTAATGAAGGGCTGCCTGAAGGGCTGTCCTGAGCATGGCTTTCAAACATCGACATTGTCAGGAGCAACCTGAAAGAGTAAGACCCTTCTCCTGATGCTGGTCTCGGGCCATCCCATTTGCTTTTCACTGTGTGGGAGAACATTTAATTGAAAGCAAAGTTTCCGAGGCCAATGTTGCAACAGAAATAATTGAATATAAAACCACATGTGCGTTGGAAACTGGGACACAGAAATTTAATTTTAGTTTCCTCACTTACTTGTTGGGTGATCTAGGGATGGCTCCTTTTCTCTGGACCTCATACATGAAATGCTCACTGCAGGAGCGGGAGTGGGTAGTTGAACTAACTAATCTCTAAGGTTCCTTCTGGCTCTGATATGCCATGCCTTTAATTTCCATGAGATCAGATTGATGGAGACCATTTGATTCCATGTTACTGGAAAGTGACATGGATGGAGTTCTGAGAGAGTTTCTCAGTCCTCAGGAGGTCAAGGTCATGGTTTAGGAACTAAGAACTCAGAAATGCTCTGAAATCACAGATGGCCCATTCCACCCACTGAAGGGTCAGCACATTCTTGCTCAAAATTACAAACTAAAAGCAGACTTTCTCTGACTTGTTTGGAGGATGCATGGCTAGATCTAACCTGGGTGGTGGGTACACGAGATGGTGTATTCACATGGGAGGTCCATTTCTGGCACTCGCATCACAAGCTGAGAGGCACATCCCTGACAAGCCCACTCTGGCCTTTGAGTGGGTCTTGCTCAGGTTCTGTGCCTTAATGATACCCTAAGGGGTCCCTTTAACTCACTATTTATAGAGACCACATCCGGGTCAGTTGAGGAGAGCTGAAGCCCACATCTTAGTAATGACTTGAAGCTTATACTTTTGGAAAAAATTGAGATATAATTCCATGCTGTATATTTTGCTTTAATAAAGGATACAATTTAATGAATAGTTTGTAGTATATTCACAATGCTCACCACTGTCAAATTCCTAAATGTTTTCATCACCCCAAAAGAAATCCCCTATACATAAGTAGTCACTTCCTATTCTATTCTCCCACTCCACTCCCAGCACTTGAGAGACAATAAGCTGCTTTCTGTTTCTATGGATTTGCTTTTTCTAGATTTTTCATAAAAGTGGAATTATATAATGAGTTTTATTTGGTCTGGCTTCTTTCATTTAGCACAATGTTTTCAAGGTTCATCCATACAGACCATATATTTCTTGAAAAATTAAAAGCCTTCAAGTAGCATACAGGCATAACCACAGTGTGAGCTGCATGTGATCTCAACACTCCCTTAGCAGAACAGGTGAAGAACTAGGCGAGGTTAGCCAGCCGGTTCAGAACTATACTCACCTTTAAAATTAAGAATAAAATTCATCAATTATTTTTTGGTACTGGGGATTGAATGCAGGGGCACTTAACTACTGAACTGCATCCCCAGCCTTTTTTTACTTTTTATTTTGAGACAGGGTCTTGCTAAGTTGCTTAATTTTCATTTTTTATTCCACCTTTGCTGATAGGTTAAAAAGTCTCAATCACCTATACATATTTTCTTGTCATATTTTCACAGCTTCATTTTTTAAACATTTATAGTTTAAATTCACCTGGAATTTGTGAATGGTGAGAGGCCAACACCTAATTTTGTTTTTTTCTCATATGGTTAGCAAGTTGCACCACCTCATAATTTTTCTCACTCTTTTCAAAACAACAGCATTAGCATGTATTTCTTTTTATATGTAGTTGGGACTGTTGCTGGCCTTTCCTTTATACAGTTATTTTTCAGTCTTTTCTTCAGCCACTAACATACTCTTGAATTTCTTGTTCCTTTAAGACACAATTTTATATTGTTATAATGAGTTCATAACTTTGCTCATTTTAAAAATCTCTGATTATTATTACATGTGTATGATTCTAGCTTAGCTTTACTTGTCAATGTGATATTGATATTTTTTTTTTTGGTGTAACATGTATTACAACCAAAAAAAAATTGATATATTTTTTTGGGGTGTAACATCTATTACTTAAGAACTTTAAATTTTGCCTGGACTAACAGTAGAAGCCAGTGGCTGTGTGACAGGTCACAGATGAGGTAGTATAGCATATGCAGTCCGATTGCAGATGGGAAGGGATGGGAGGGCCAAGGATGCTGTGCAGGTCAGCTTTTCATCTTTGTGACCAACAACCCTGGCGAGAACAGCTTAAAGAAGGAGAAGTTTATTTTGGGCTTGCAGTTTCAGAGGTTCAGTTCATGGTGGGCTGACTCCATTGCTCTGGGGCTGAGGTGTGGCAGAACATCATGGTGAGAGGGCCCCAGCAGAGGAAAGCTGCTGGGCTCATGGCAGCTTCCCTCTGCAGCCTCCCTCTGAGAGAAAGAGAAAGAGCGAGAGTGAGAAGGAGAGTGAGAGAGAGAGAAGAAGGAGAAGGAAGAAGAAGAAGGAGGAGGAGGAGAAAGGAGAAGAGTGGAGAGGAGAGAGTCAGGGGACAAAATATGATTCTCAAGGTCACATCCCCAGCGACCTACTTCCTGCAGCATACCTACAGCTTCCACTCAGTAATCCATTTAAATTATTGACCCATTAGATGGATTAATCCATTTGTAAGCACTCAAGATCTAATCATTTCCCCTCTGAACATTGCTCCATTGCCTAACATGAGCACTTTGCAGGGCTGGCACAAGACACCTCATATCCAAACCACAACAGGTGCTCTGAAGATTCATGCGGCCTGAGACACTGAGTATGTGTGACACCTGTGAACACCTTGCACCTTCTCCAGCTGCCAGCGGGGACCCTAAGGATGAGCATGACCCCTGCAAGTGGTTCTGGAGAACCAGAAAGCCCTGATCTCTGGCATTTTGAGGCCTGGCTTTCTGCTCCAAACAGGCAAGAGTGGAAGAGGCTTTTTTTTTTTTTTTTCCCCAAAGCCATCGTTACATGAACCTGAACATGATCCTGACTAATATTGCCCCTAACTTAATTTTTGTATTTGGTTATCTGGATCAGGATTTGCAGGACAGCATCAGTGCATCAGTGAGAGTGGACATCCTTCTGGCTACTAATAGGGATGGGAAAGAACGCTGCTGGTATGTCACCGCCAATAAGCATCCCGCTGAATTTGGTTTTACATACAGTACATTTGTCACTTTAAGGAAATACTCTTCTCTCCTCCTCTTTGATGACAATGATGATCATAATGATGCTGACGTCATGTTGAATTTTCTCAAATGATTCTTGTCATCCATCAAAAATAATTATACGGTGCTTCTGCTTTGATAAGCTGACATAATGGATTATTACACTATCAGGTCCTTCTAACATTGAAACAAACATTCAACTTCAGTTTTGTTTTCTGTCTCCTTGGTTTTCTTCTCTACATAGGAGCTCCACTGTGGCTCTTGGCTCTCTCCTCAACTTTCCTTGCAGGCTTTTAATCTCTTTAACCATTTCTCCTGAGTTCTGGGAGAAGAGCTTACATTGTCTTCTGACTTCTTGCTCTTTAAAGTGTGGACCAGAAACCAGCAGCCTCAGCATCAGAGATTGTTCAAAAGCTCTAGGAGCCCACCCCAGACCAGTGGAATCAACATCTGCATTCTAGGAAGGTTCCCAGGTGATTCATGTGCACAGTGAAACATGAGAGGTGCTGTAAGAGGGTGTCTGAAGGGGGAACCTCTATAGGTTCCCAGTCATGGTACAGACCCCCCCGCCACACGCACACACACATGATAGCAGGTTGATTATTCCAGTGGAAATTTGGAAGCAAGAGGCAGATCAACACAAGGCTTTGGACCACCATCCAGGACTCGAACCTACAGGTTCTCTGGCAGGACACAGGGAAGGCAGCCAACTGCTGTGTGATGACCTGAAATAAAAACAACAGTCCGAAGGCCATTGAAATCTCCATTGGGCATTGTTAGTCCAAGAAAGAATCCTGTTGGGCTCGGGATATAGCTCAGTTGGTAGCGTGCTTGCCTTGTAAGCACAAGGCCCTGGGTTCAATCCCCAGTACGCCAGAAAAAAAAAAAAAAAAAAAAAAAAAAAAGAATCCTGTTACATTTCTGAAGGGCCATGACCCACACTCATTTCTTTGACAAACTGACAATGGATATTGACACAAAAGCCTCTTATTGTGAGCTGATTGACAAATAAAGAGATTCTGGCAAAGGGGTTGGATGTCAGAAGAAACTTCTGAGGCCATTGAGGAAGGGGACATGCTCTGCCCCAGCATTTTGTCTGGGGTAGAAGGGGGTTTTCACAGACTGAGTCACACAAGTCTATGACTCAGCAGACTTGGAGAGATATATTCTGCTAAGAGAAAATCAGACTGAGTATATCCAGTTCTCATCAGTCATGACAGGAAAAATTCTTGAGAAGGCACATAAAGCTATGGAAATGGTTCCCAAGAAAAGCAATCCTAAGGACAAATTGGCTCATTCCTTATTTATTGCCACAGAGCCCTTTATTCCCTGGAGAATGTTGAAACAATACCAGCGGGTAGCTCTCATTGTAGAGCTGGAAAACATCCTACCTTTTAAAATGGTTTGGTGAAGTTGTTGTCTCAACAGGAAATTCTGGCCATTGTCACATATTCTTCTTGTTTATTATTAGTAATAACAACTCTTTGCATCATTGTTGGCTCTAAACCTTAACAAAGCTTTTCCACACAAAGTAGGTCATCGGTCTTTCCTGACAGCCTCACGGGCTAAGCTGGGTGAGCAGGCATCGATGTGTCCATTTCATAGGTGGTGGAACTGAGGCATGGCAGAATTCCTGGGCTCTCTCAAGGGCACAGCTGCTAGCTTTGACTGGTTTCCATCCTGCAGGGGAGATTTTTAAAACACTTGCCTTCAATGCTTAAGCTCCCCAGCCTAGTGACTTGGCCTTTCTCCCCTGCTTACGCACATACCAAGGATCCTAATCCCTGTGCGAAGAACACTCCCCAGAGTTTTATGCTAAAACGCATTGTATGATGTGGTGAGGTTGCCTTCTCCAGGTTGCATTCAGGTGGTCACTTAGCTTGGGCTCCCTGTGCACTGTCTGCGTGAATCTTTCCCTACTAGTCACGCACCTTTGTTAAACTTCTGCTAGGGATGTACGGCCACTGGAAATAAGGCGTGGTTCATTTCAAATCAGGAGCAACTATTTATGTTCCCTTTTATTTCCTAAATACAATTCATTTCACCTGATGGGGGAGGGGAAGGCATCTCATGTCTGCTTCTCTGTACTTTGACTCCGGATCTATCCACTCTGAACAATCTCATATTTTCTCTACTGTTCCATTCTTTCCCCCAGCTCAACGCCCTTGCACATGTTCTCTCTAAAAATAGCCTCACCATTACCACCTTCCCTACCCTTCTCACCCTTAAGGAGACCCAGCTTAAAAGTGATTCCTCTGGAGCATCTTTCAGACCCAAAGTTAGAAATACCTGACCTCAGCCAGACACAGTGGTGCATAACTGCGATCCCAGTGACTAGGAAGGCTGAGGCAGAAGGATTACAAGTTCAAAGACAGCCCCAGAAGCTTAGCAAGGCCCTAAGCAACTTGGTGAGACCCTGTCTCAAAATAAAATTTAAACTGGGCTGAGGATGTGGCTCAGTGGTTAAGCGCCCCTGGGTTCAATCCGCAGTACCAAAAAAAAAAAAAAAAAAAAAAAGAAAAAGAAAAAGAAAAAGGAAAGAAAAGAAATATCTGGGCTCCTCAAACCTTGTCAAAAGTCTCCCTCCCCAGTGGCCCGCCCGCCTCCCTCATTCCCTGAGCGCGCCGTGCGCAGGCCAGCGGCCGGGGCCGGGGCCCGGGACCACGCGGCGCCGAGAGAGAGTGCGGTCGTGGGAGCGCCGTTCTCTATAAGGCGGCGGCTCTGTCGGGCCTGGCTGTCAGGCTCTCGCGCTTGGCCGCCGCCCGCTCCTATGGGGTCTTCTGCAAGGGGTTGACCCGCACACTGCTTATCTTCTTCGACCTGGCCTGGCGGCTGCGTATCAACTTCCCCTACCTCTACATCGTGGCTTCCATGATGCTCACCGTGCGCCTGCAGGTTCATATTGAGATCCACTGAAGGCCCTCCGTGATTGAAAAAGGTGTCACCCCAGGCTCACTGCATCAAAGAACACAAAGCATGAGGGACGGGGGAGGGACCCTCAGCACCTGCCTGACAGAAGTAAAAGGGGAGGGAGGAGATGACTGGGACAAACAATTATGTAGCCTCAAGAAAAGAACACAGAAGGGGAGCCCTTGCCCAGCAGATGTACCTTTCTGGATGGATAAGTCTGCGGTTGATGTAAATGGAAATTCACAGAATAAAGGTATTATCATTGGAAATGAAAAACGATCTGAGTGACACTGATCTCTTGCTTCAAAATGGCAACAAAGAGCTTCCATATTTGAAGAAATCAATGGGAAGAAATTTAGCTCCCGCAGTTGCTCCAACCAAGGCCATGGGTGTGTTCTCTACTCCTGCAGAAGAGCATCTCGCTGGGCTGTTCCTCGGTGTGGGGGAAGCTCTGGGGAGGGACTGGCTAAGAAGTGGGCTCAGAGCCATGGACAGCCACAGAGGACAGTGCCCCAAAGGAGAGCCTTGGGTGTCAGGACGGCCAGTCCATCCAAAACTGTGGGAAATGGGAATTTTTAAGGGTGAACCACCAAGTGCTCTTCACGAGGGACTAGGCTCTGAGTCGAAACTCTCTTGCCTGCATTCTGTGCTGCTGGCAACACTGCACTCCAGTCCTGAAGGAGTTCTAGAGGAGGAGACAAGATGTGTTTTCCTTGACCATTTAAAGCCCATGTTTTCAGTGCAAACATCAGAATATAAGAAAATGCTTTCATGTGTAAAAAGTACCTCAAATGGTCTGCAGATAACACTGGGGTTACTGGCTCTACAGCCTTTCAATTAGCAGATCCCTTATGCCATAGTTAAGGTACAAGCAGAATAATAAAAATAGTAGATTAATTTTAAAAGTTGTCTTAGAATGATTTCTTTCCCATTAAGTCTGGATGCAGACAGCTCAGCTGCTCAGATCTTGTTTTGGTTTGTGTGACCAGGCAGAGAAGAAGCTGAGTTCACTCACCAAAAGCTGAAAAATGCAGAAGGAAATTTTGTAGCATGTTTTAAATTGTGCTTAAAAGACACTCAGAATTCGGAAACCCTTTCAGGTGATTATTGATATACCCAGTTTAATATCAGATGAGCACATGGTGATTTAACATGAAGTTCTTTATGTATCTTGAGATGTCTACCCATTCCCAAGGGCTATTGTCCCAGACATCGTCTTGTCTCCTTAGCTTGTCTCTGATCACCTCCTGGAAGTGAATATTTGTAAAATCTACCCACTGTATTTTTATTAAACCTTGCTGAGCTCATGGCGAGCTGTTACCATTTCTGCATCTCATAGAATAATTTTGGTCTGCAGCAAAATTTGATTTCTCACACTCCTTCCACATGAAATGCTGTTTAAATGGAGGTCCTGTAGTGAAAGTTGCAATATTAAATTTAATCATCTCAAACTAGGAACCCTAGCAGTGTTACCCTAAGTAAAAAAGAACTGGAGACTCTGTTCTGGGTCAGATGTAGAGAGGCAAATCAAGAACCTCCTTTCCAAAATTCCTAAGAGTTGAGGTCTTTTACACTAAGATTTTTCTGAAGTGACTAGTTTTGTTGTTCATTGATGATTTTATCAATAAAGGTCATTTAAAAGTGTAAGTTTTTAAGGACTCCCAAAGCGAGACTTAAAGCAGCTATTTGGGGGATAACCGATTGCATATATCAATTTATATTGTGTGTTAAATTACTATGCCATGTGCTATTTTAGTGTTTGGGGAAAATGGAGAATAAAATCTGTTCTTTAGCATAATGAATGTCTTATTTTATGTGTGTACAAAAAGAAAAAAGTCTCTCTGCTGTCCTGAGGGAGGATAGAAAAAATAAAAAAGGCAGAAAAAGGATAAAAGGAGGAGCAAGGAAAGTCAGCTTCTGAAAGGCTTGTGTTAAATTCCTCAGACCTTCCCTCCCAGGTTATTTCTCTCTCCCAGGTCTGTCACTCTTAAATTTCTGGGAAATCTGCAAATCTTCAAGTTACTGAAAACTCACCCTCTTGTGAAATTTTCCTGTGCACTGTTAGCTAGCCCAGGAATACATGTATTTTTAGGCTATTTTGACGAAGGGAGATACAGAACCTGTAATATGGGGTGCTTTCCCAATGTTATCTATTGGTCAGATAATGGAGAAGACATCAACCTAAGGATCCTGAGAATCGCTAGATCACCATGAACTCTCTTGTGATCACCAGACTCATGCCATCCCCACATACCTTCCCATGTCCGCCCCTCACCAGATTTTCTTTCAAAGAAGAGCCTGAGAACCCTGAAAGCATCTCTCACTCTTGAGATGGTGGTCTCCCCTGAATGCGTGTTCCTTGTTTTTCTAAATAAATCTCTGCATGTCAGTATCTTCCCTACGGTGTTTGTCAAGGACCCTGTGGTCCTGAGTTGAGGTCCCCTCTCTGGACCTCCTTGGACCACCCTGGTGATGATACCATGGACCTATCACAGTCTGAAATGAATATAGTTCCATGTGTATGGCAATTCCAGCAAGGTTTCGGGGTTACTTTGGGGCAGGAATGCTGCCCAGTTCTTCTTTATATTGCTTTAGCTTGGAAACTCCCAACTGACAAGAATTGACTAATTCCACCACCTGATGGTTTTGGTTCACCAGGATTTTTTTTTTTTTTAAGACAAACAAGGAATCTCTTTAGTTTCTCAGGTAATAGGAAAATCTTAAAGGGGTCTACTCAAATAAAACAGGAGTGACTTATCATAGCCAGTCATTGTAAAGGACAGGAATAACACTAAACTTATTTCATGCACTTATCTCGGCTTCTGTTCCTTTATATCTCTCAGGTAAGAACCATCCCAGTGCACAGATGCTCGTCAACATCTTCATGACTCTGTCATGACATCTTCGTGACTCTGTCTAGGAGAAGCCCACCCAGAAGGGTTCTGAGTTTTCTTTGATACCAGGGCATTTTTTTCTCCAGCTCCCTTCACCATTTGGAAATTAATATTCAGTGGTTCTCAACCTTAGCTGTACATGAGAGTCACTTAGGAAACTTTAAAAATTACTGGTATGAACTTTGCATGGAGCACCCTTAAGCCTTTCACTGACTACTAAGTTGGGAATGCACAGGGTCAAACTCAGAGTCCTGGTAGGGAACAGCTACTGGAAGACAGTGAGCCCAGCAGATTCTAGTAGTATCACAGTGCTTACAGATGCCGAATTGTGACTGAATACACTTCACTGAATACTCTGGATCTTCTGTGAAACCCAAGAAAAGCCCTGTCTTCCTGTCTTTAGAATAAAGGTAGCAAAGACCCAAACCATGATGCTCTTTAAAGGAAGATTATATAATCCAGGTTTTTCCACAATTTTTATGGTGCACTCTAGTTGTACATAATGATGGGATTTGTCATTATATATTAACACAGGCACACAATATAACAATATAATTTGGTCAATATCACTCCCCAGCACTTTCCGCCTCCCTCCCTACCTCTCACTCCTTGGTCCCTTCCCTCTCCTCATCTCCCATTGATTTTCATGAGCTCTACCTCTCCTTTCTTTTCCTTTTTCCTCTCTAGCTTCCACATGAGAGAAAACATACGACCCTTGACCTTCTGAGTTTAACTTATTTAACCTAACATAATGGTCTCTAGTTCTATCCATTTTCTTTCAAATGACAAAATTTCATTTTTCTTTGTGCCTGAGTAAAACTCCACTGTGTATATATACCATTTTCTTTATCCATTCATCCAGTGGAGGACACCTAGGCTGGTTCCATAGTTTGGTTATTGTAAATTGTGCTGCTATAAATACGGCTATGCATGCATCGCTGTAGTATGGTGACTTTAATTCTTCACTGAGGAGTGGCACATCTGGGTCATATGGTGGTTCCATGCCTAATGTTTGGAGGAGCCTTCATGCTGATTTCCATAATGGTTGTATTAATTTACAGTCCCACCAATAGTGGAAAAGTGTTCCTTTTTCTCTACATCCTCTCCAGCTTTTATTATTATTTGTATTTTTGACAACTGCCATTCTGACTGGTGTGAGATGAAATCTCAGTGTAGTTTTGATTTGCATTTCCCTAATCGCTAATGATATTGAAAATTTTTTCACATAGTTGTTGGCCATTTGTATTTCTTCTGAGAAGTGTCTGTTTAATTCATTTGCCCATTTATTGGCTTATTTGATTTTTTGGTGTAAAGTTTTTTGAGTTCTTTATATATTCTAGATATTAATCTTCTGTCATAGAGTAGCTAGGAAAGATTTTTCTTCCATCCTGTAAGTTTCCTCTTCACACTAAAAATTGTTTCTTTGGCTGTACAGAAGCTTATTAATTCATGACATTTCATTTATTAATCTTGGCATTATTTCCTAAGCTTTAGGAGTCCCATTGAGAAAGTTGTTGCCCCTGCCTAAAAGCTGGAGTGTTGACCCTGTCTGTTCTTCTAGGAGTTGTATAGTTTCTGGTCTAATTCCGAGGTCTTTGATCTATTTTGAGTTGACTTTTGTGTAGGGTGAGAGATATGGGTGTAGTTTCATTCTTCTACATTTGGATAACCAATTGTCCCAGCACCATTTGTTTAAAAGGCTGTCTTCTTCCAGTATCAAGGATCAGATGACTGTAGATGTGTGGGTTTGTCTGTGAAGAATGTCATTGGTGTTTTGATGGGGATTGCATTGAATATGTGTATTGCTTTTGGTAGTATGGCCACTTTAACAATATTAATTCTGCCTATCCAAGAGCATGAGAGATCTTTTCATCTTCTGAGGTCTTCTTCAATTTCTTTCTTCAATGTTCTATAGTTCTCATTGTAGAGGCCTTTCATGACCTTGCTTAGATTTATTCCTAGGTATTTTATTTTATTTTATTTTTTGAGGCGATCATGAATGAAATTGTTTTCCTGATTTCTTTCTCAGCAGATTCATTGTTGGTATATAGGAAAGCTATTGATTTTGTTGTTGTACAATCTAGATTTTCAACATTGTTTCTGCAGATATGATACAGATAATAGAAGAAGCATACAAGGGCTTTAAAACAAATTTATCAATATGTTTATTGATGTAAAGGAAGAAATGAACTTAATGGGTGACAGATGGGGGAGCCTCAACATTGAAATGCAAGCAATAAAAAAAGAACCAAAAAGAAATTCTAGAAATTAAAAAAATATGAAAAATTTAAAAATTCACTAAATTGAATTAAAGCAGATTAGACACTGCAAAAAGAATGTAGAGCAACAGAAAAGGTAAATATGTGGATGCATTAACAGATCTTTTCTTGGGACCCCAGCCAGGTGATCAAGACCATCATTAAAAGTCATATGCTACGTTGGTAGTGTATTTCCTTGATATCAAATGGTGAGAATGGCACTTCATCTCTGTGCTTTTCCTCCTCAAACCCATCAGCCCAGTCTAATTCTGATAAAAACATCAAACAATTCCTAAATGAATGAGTTCCTAAAAACCACCTGACTAATACTCCTCAAAATTGTCTAGGAGAATAAAGAAAGAAAACAAAAACAAGGAAGGACAGAGATTCTCAGAACAAAGAGGAACCTACGGAGACATAACTAAATATAAGGTAATGTTGGGGGTGGACTTCCGGAACAGCAAAATGACATTAGGTAAGAACTGAATAAAGAATGGACTCAAGTTAAAAATAATGTTCATTCATTGCAACAAATGTACCATACTAATGTAAGGCATTGATAACAAGGGAAACTGAACGCGGGATGTAGTTAATTCTAAAATTAAAAGTTTAAGAAACTAACAATAACAACTGCTGTCAAGTATGGAGCGATCAGCACTCTCCCTCATTGCTGTGGGAATATGAACTGGGGGAGTTTGGAAGACAGTCTGGAAGTTTCTTGTGAAGTCAGACATACACTTGTCATGTAACCCAGCAATTTCACTCTTCCATTTTTAGCCAAGAGAAATGAAAACATGTTCTCACAAGGACTTGCTGTGAATGTTTATGGGGGATTTATCAGAACCACCTCAAATGGGAAGCAACCAAAAGGTCCATTAACTACTGGATGGGTAAATAAACTGTGTATTCCCATTGTGTTAGTCAGCTTTGCATTTCTGTCACCAAAATGCCCTACAAGAAAAACCAAGAGGAGGGAAAGTTGATTTCAGCTCACAGTTTCAGAGGTTTAGTTCATGGTTGTCTGATTCCATAGCTCTGGGACTGAGGCGAGGCCAAATATTGTGGTGGAAAGGCATGGTGGAGGTAAGCTGCTCAGTTCATGACAGCCATGAAGTCATGAGAGAGAGAGAGAGAGAGAGAGAGAGAGAGAGAGAGAAAGAGAGATAATGTGCCAGGGACAAAATATAAACCCCAAAGGCACACTACCAATGACTTCCAGGCACACTCTACCTGCTCACAGTTACCATCCATTCAAGTTGATTAATGCACTGATTAGCTTATAGCTTTCATAGTCTACTAATTTCACCTCTGAATAGCTTTTGGGGAACACCTTATATCCAAACTATAGTACCTATACGATGGAATACAACTAAGCAATAAAAAAAGAATGAATTACATCATATAAAAACATGGACGACTATCAAGAGTAATGCAAAGTAAAGAAAGTAAGCTGGGCACGTGGCACAAGCCTGTAATCCCAGTGGCTCAGGAGACTGAGGCAGGAGGATTGTGAGTTCAAAGCCAACCTCAGCAAAAGTAAGGTGTTAAGCAATTCAATGAGACCCTGTCTCTAAATAAAATACTAAAAAGGGCTGGGGATGTGGCTCAGTGGTTGAATGGCCCTGAGTTCAATCCCTGGTACTCACCCTCCAAAGAGTAAAACTATGTAAGATACTGAAGAGTTCATACCGTATCGTTCTATGTATGTGCAATTGTAGAACAAGCAAGGGTACTAAGTAAAACCAGAGCAGTGGGCTGTGTTTTGAACTCTGATGTCTAAGGATGAAGATTATTAGGAAAAGCCAGGAGGGAACTTTCTAAAGTGATGGAAATGTTCTATAACTTGACAGCGGTGTGGGTTACATGAGTGAATGCATTTATCTAAGCACATCAAGATGTGTATTTAAACTCTATGCCTTTCAAAGGTACGTGAAGGATATCTCCATTTTTTTTAAGAGAAGGTCAAATGGCTGATACCTGGGATTTAATGTTCATGGTTGCAGATGTAGCCTCTGTGTTTTTTTTTTTCTTTTTTTAAAGCTCCCATAGTCAAGGTTAAGAACTACTGCTATAGGAATTTGCCAAGGGATAAGTAAGGGCCTTCCTCATTACTGTTTGCCATGTAGATGCTTCTCTGACTTTGATGTGTGGATCCTGAAAGTAGATGCAGGGATTAACATCCTCCTTGATGACCAAGGGATGGATTGCTTAGCTAATTGGCAAGTGCCAAGAGGCGGAAAAACCCAAGAAGAAGGTAGGAACAGGATGAAGCCCCCAGAGAGTCCCTCCAGTTTGTCCCTATCTGCTGTGTCTGAGAATGTCTCTGCTTATTCAGAGAGTGGATTGTTATTTTGCCAGGAAAAGGAAACTGAGAGGGGACAGAGGAGGTATTGTTATGAAGCACAGGGATTCTCATTCCACATATGATTTGGAGAGATTGCTTATTCCTCTTCTGTCAGTTGGTTTCACACAGAGAGTGAAGTTCCTGGATTCTGCAAGCTGGTCTGGTCTGAGTCCTGATCTCGTCCTCTTGATGACTGTAGAGACAGTAATGACAAAGAGAACAGAGTACATCTCTGCCATGCGTTCTGCTGAGGACTTTGCTTTTCACCCTGTAACTACACAATTTTCTTGTTATCAATTTTTCCTCCTTTGAAGCTGACAGGCATCCCATTAATATTTTAAGGCAGAAAAAAAGAGCTTTTCTTAAAACTCTATCCAACATTAATAAAACTGTGTAACAAAAACTGAAATGATAAATCCTAAGAGTTATTCCACAGATGCTCCATGTCTGATATTTATTTCGGAACACATGGCCAGGGTTTCAGAAGGGTCTCATTAGTAACTAAAACTTTCACTCTAACAATTTCATCTAGGGTGCACTAATAAATAAATGCATAAACTTAGATCCTCCCAGTAAAATGAAGTTTGCGGGTCATCTAGCCCAGCTCCATGGAGTGCCTGCATCACTAAGTGCAGCTCTCTGACAACAGGGAACCTCATAGAACAGCCCAATACCTCTCTGAGCAGTTCCTACTGAATGCTGTTCCTGGCATGGAGCCATTACCTGAATTTCTGACTCTTAAGTACAGAGAACATCAGAACCCGGCTCCTGATTGCTCTCTTAAGCCTTCACTGCAACAAGTTCAACTTCTCTTATTGCTTAAAAAATGCCTCCTGGGATGGACGTCTGTCTGGACCCCCCTCCCACCACTGGCTTTCTCTCTCCCATCTGAGTCCTGGTCTGTTTGCCTTCAAATCTATTCAGATCCAACCCAATTCACTGGAAGCCCAGTGAATTAACACTCCACTCCCTCAGTGCCTCACCTAGGCAGAGCTGTGGGGAGGTCAGGCTCTTCCTTGTCAGAGAGAGAAGGCTTCTCTACTAAGGTCACCAGGACATGGCAGGGTGTAATATTCTGCAGGAGAGACTGTCCTATCCCCACCCCTGGACTCCTTGCCATTCCCCATGCCCTGGTCTTGCATTGCAGCACTTTGGCTAAAACAGACAACTCTGGAGGTTCAGGGCATGGTTTGGGTAGGCTGCTCACCAAATATTTGATGAATGCATGTCAGTTGACTAAGTCTCTGCATTCCAATTCCAGCTTTCCGGGAGAGACACTGATTGGCCCAGACTGGGTCAGAGGTCCATCCCTAGCTCAATCAGCTGTCAGCAGAAGGGGCAGGGTGACCTGGCATAAAAAGTCACAATTTCTGAGCTAATAACAAAGAAAGTTATATAAAATGTGAATGTGGTTGGGAAGGAAATGATACATATCACAGGTAACATCAGAATACATAGGAATCTATAAGCAACATGTAATAGCCATCAGTTTAATTCTGAAGGATGGGAGTTGTATCCATTTATAGCAGGTGAAATAGATCAGGGGGGTGAAGTGACCTTTCCATAGTATCTACTTGTGAGTTGCAAAGTCAGGGTTCAATTCAGGTCTGCCCTGTTGCCTCTGCATTTTTTCAGGTCTTTCTGGAACTCATTCACTCAGGCACTTATTTATTCAAGTAGAATTTCTCCAGCCCTGACCGTGAGCCTGGCATTTCATGAAGCCCTGGGATACAGCAATTGATCACATAGACATGCCTGGGGACTCTCCAGAGCAGAGGGGAGGGTTCTTGCCTTGCAAAAACCTGTGGTTTCCTTGTGGACTGGAGACATATGGATAGCACAAGTTCAGGTGTGGTGGCCTGACATGACCTCAGGAGTGACCCATACTGCAAGGGTTGCAGGAGGTGAGAGGAGCGAGATTTTTGAGGACTGGTATAGTTGGGGAGGGCTTCTAGAGAAGGTGGAAAAGGGAGAGGAAGGGAGGAAGGACATCAAGACAGGTGGAGTGTTGTGTTGACTCTGCCTACTGAGCATCTCCATTTACATATACTTCTCTCTGTCCCCACTGGGACTTTCCCTGGTCTGGTCACCCAGCATCCTTCCTCTGGACATGGCCTGGATGTGCCTCCCCACCCAGATCTGCCTCTAGAATTCTGATTCAATGGATACAAACATGTGACCAGAGTTGCTTCAGTTGCATCTTTTACAGATATATTATTATTTCATCTAAGTTTCTACCCTCTCTCTGAGTGAATGTTAAAGTTGATGTGAAGTTTGTGACTATGACTACTCTTGCGTCCTTTGTGTATTTTAATTGGCTTTAGACCTATCCATGAGGTTCACATCCTCTGAACTGCTTTCCAACCCTCACTACTCATTGCGTGTTTCAGATTTATCCTTGATACATGGAGAACTCGTTCATCAATTTACCTGCTCTCTAGTATTCCATGACATGAACAAATCACAGATTGCACATCTGTCCCCCTACAGATACCTAGACAGGCCGTTTCCACCCTTCCACCATTACAAATGTGGCTGCAGTGAGAGCCTCACCGTGTCCCTTTGGACCCCAGCGTGCAGCTTTTCTAGGGTAGAAACCAATAAACAGAGCTGCTGGGTGCTGCAGACTGAATGTTTGCATCCCCCACAATTCATATGTTGAGGCCTAACAGCCCAGGTGATGATGCTAGAAGGTGGTGAGATCTTTGGGAAGAAGTTAGGTCGCAGAGACTCTGCCTTTGTGAATGAGATGAGTGCCTTCATGAAGGAGGCCAGAGGGACTCTCGCTCTTCTCTCCACTGGGGATGCAGAAGAGGGTGTCATCTAAGGACGAAGCCCTCACAGACACAGAATCTGCTGCGCCTTTGTCCTGGACACCCAGCCTCCAGAACTGTGAAAAATACATTGTGTCCACTCAGCTTATGGTGTTTTGTTACAGCTGCCTGAATGGCCTAAGACCCTGGCTCGAAAATACCCGGATCTTCAACGTTGTCAGGCCATCATCAAAGGTTTTCAGAATGGGAATGACAGGTTCAGCACACAGCCCTTTCATAAAAGTGAATATAGGAGTTCCAGTCAAGGTGGGAGAGAAGAAATAAGGGAGGAAGGAGGCACAGGGAAGGACAGGAAGAAGATTTTAATTCAGGAGCTTCACATATTTTCCCCCGCCTGTCACTCCCCAAGCCAGTCCCTTTTCCAGGCCGGTTACTCCCAGATTCCTGGGAAATCTTTAGATCTGCCTGTGCATGTTAACTAAACCCCCGGTAAACAGATTAAGCAAAGAGAGATAGGATGTCTTGAGGAACCTATGTTAGAGGGCTTTCCAGCACTATCTGAGGATCAGATAATCAAGACCACTCCAGCCTCGGGATCCAGAGATTGACCAGACCACCAGCACCCGTCTTGACACCACCAGACTGATGTCATTCCCGCATGCCTCCCTGTACCCGCCTCGCAGCAAACTTCCAGTAAAAGCAAAGCTGGGAACCCCCAAAGGCCTCTCTCCCTCCGGGGATGGCCTGTGTTCTACCTGAATGTGCACCTACGTTCTAGATGATTCTGTCTGTGCCTGGCTGGTGCTGAGAGTCTCCTCCATCAGGCATGCCAGGAACCCTGCTGGTCCTGAGTCAAGGTCTCCTTTCTCTCTGGGGACTCCCTGGGTCCTTCTTTGGAAGCACCTCTTCCCCAGTGACACAGTGGCTCAATATTCTCACCACTATTTGGCATTGTCAATCTTTTTATTTTTTTATTTTTTATTTTTTTCCATCTAATACTTTCTTCCAAGGCAGATAGAGGGACCTTTGTAAAATGTACACTGACTGTCCTGGTCCCTGCTTAGGACCCCTTCAATGGGCCCTCAGTGCTCTCTGTAAAATACCTGGACTCCTGTGTGGCCACAGGCTGTGTGTGAGTCAGTCCCTGCCACCTCTCCAGGTTCCTCTCTGTCCCCTCCTCTACCCCAACACACACCAGTGCACAGACACACACATACACACACAAGCACAACATTGTCCAACCAAACCAACCATGCTTATTCCCCTAATCTGCCCTCCTTCTCTTGTCCTTGGAACAAGCTGCTCTCCTGCCTGGATCCCTCTAGCCTTCTCCTTCAGAGGTTCCATTCCTACCAGCCCTCGGCTCTCAGCCGGAGTCTTCCCTGGGAAGCCTTCATAGGTATCCCAGGCGGAGGGAGATGCATTTCCTCACCGTCATTCAGCACCCTTCACTTCTAGCATCGCCGTTCTCAGGACTCTGTCCTGTAATTGCCTGTTTCCTTGCCCCACTGGACAGCAGACACCCAGTAGCAGGGTGTGTGCTGAACCTGTCATTCCTATTCTGAAAACCTTTGATGATGGCCTTTGATGTTTATGGGGCAAGTTCCAGGAGGGCCTGGACACAGCAGAGGCAGGGAGATGGTAGGCAGTTGAAATCAGACTGAGAGAAAGTGCTGTCCTATCTCCCTCAGAACCCCAATTTCCGGGGAAGGAAACTGAGGCTTGGTGAGGCTACTGCCCTGCCTGGAGTCGCAGGTCTGGTGGAGGGAGCCAGCTGTGCCCCCGTCTCCTGACGTGCTGTACTTCAGCTGCACTGGATGGGGAGGAGCCAGCAGAGAGGGAGAGAGCTGGGCTCCAGGGAGGGAAGGATGTGCCAGACAGGGCGCCTCGGGGTCTGGATGCAAGTGGAGGGCTTGGCCCTGTGGACCAGAGAGGCCAGGACGGAAGCAACACTGGGCCATACTCTAGAGCAGGCATCTGTTCAGGCTGCTGGGAGCCCTCTCTGGACAGGGACAGACTTGTGAAAAGAAGCAGCATTTCCCTCAATGACCAGCCCACCCAAGTGGCCTCTTTCTGCTGACGCCAGGCCAGTGATTTCCTCAGAACCCCCCAGCAGGAGGGAGACCCAAGTCAAGGGCAATCGAGAAGAAATAGTGGCCTGATGCAAACAGGCGGGAGCTGGCCCAGGACTACCCCTGCCAGTGGATCCGGGAAGCACTGAGGTTGGGCACAGAGCTGGACCATCCATCACGTAGGGGAGCCCTCGCAGGGATCGGCTTACTGTGGCGCTGTAACAGAGCCACTTGGAGTGAAGATTGTCTTTAACAAGATTGCTTTTGCCTCCCCTCCCTGGTCTTTCCCCATTCCTTTCACATGGTGTCTAAATTCTAAAGAGAGACTTTCTGTAATATCCCCTCCCTTCCTCCATTCATATGAATTAACTTGCAGAAAAGTGCAAGGCAGATGCTGGCCTCAGGTAGGTGAGATCAGATTCATTTTGATGAGGAAGAAGGGGAGGGAAAAGCTGGTGCGGTGGCACATGCCTGTAATCAGGAGGCCAAGGCAGGAGGAGTACAAGTTTGAGGTCAGCCTCAGCAACTTAGTGAGACCTTGTCTTAAAATAAAAAATAAATAACTAAAAGGGACTGAGGGTGTAGCTCAGTGGTTGAGTACCTCTGGGTTCAATTTCCAGTACCCCCCTCCAAAAAAAAAAAAAAAGAGAGAAAAGAAAGGGAGAGAAAAATAGGTGCTTTGTCCCATGCGCTCAGTTTGGGTCAGGCTGTGTCAATCTTGGCTTGGGTGGTTGGCTTTCTTACAGACAGGAGTCCACTCCCCAAACATCAATGGGGGCCCCCCTCCATCTCTGAGAGCTCCCTACTCTGACTGCCTTCTGACTGCTTTTCCCTAGAAGGCAATGAATAATACTTGAAAGCCACTTCCACTTCTGGCTTTTCTCCAGGACTCTCCTGGGAAGGGGGTGGGAGTGGTCAGTGGCCTGGACATACTGCTGCCTATGCAAGGTTCTTCAAGGTAGGCAGGAGTGGGCCTCCCTCCCCTTCCCTCCCTTCCTTCCTCCCCCACTTCCTCTTTTTAAATTTTCCTTAAAACACACACACACACACACACACACACACACACAAACCTGAGCCCCACCCTTGCTGTGGGGATCTCGGGCCTGGCCCACAGAGCTCCTCCCGGGGCCCTGAGTCCACCTCCATGCACAGGTAGCATTTCTCTAGCAGGAGAAAGCACAGCCACAGGGCCGGCCTGTGTGGCCTTGCTGACCACCAAGCCAAGCCTCACGTGCATGCCAAACCGGGAAAATGAAGATTCAGCTCTTCTCTTGATTTCTGGATAAGTTGTTAGAGGGGTGTATGGACGGGTCTTGACACTAATAAAATCTCTCACAGCCAGGACGGTGTCCTGCCCGGGGAGTGGGACACATTTGTGGTTTTGTCTGGGCCATACAACTGTCCTGGGAGGGTTGCTGGGCAGAGGTTTCCTGCTTTCCTGGGGAGGGCGCTGGAGCTAAGAGAAGTCCAAGCGTTGCTCCTAGAGCTCGCACATCCAAGACTTGAGCCCAGGTCCGCCTCCTTTCACCAACAATTCTACTTGAAGGAAATCCAGAGTTTTTAATTTAGGACAAGATCCTACATCAGCTTATTAGTTTTGAGATAAAATTAAATGACTTGGAAGTAGACATCAGCCATAAAAGAAAAATTAAGGTAAAGACAAAAATGACCATTAAATCAATAAAAAGGGACTGTCCTTCTCTGGTGTCCTCCTGTCCTGTCTCTGAACTCCAAGTTCGACGTGTGCTTTCTCTCCAGAGCCTTCCCTGGCCCCCTGGGGCAATCTCCCATGTCCCAGGCTTCCTTCTGCATGGCCATTCACTCACTCACAGACCCCTCTTGTCCTGTGTGCAGTGAGTTCCTCATGGGGACAGACCTGCTGGAACACTGTAGTCTTGGACAGTAAAGTGACCCTGTCAGGGACTCGAGGAGATCTTGTTCAATGGCATAGTCATGGGTCCCAACTCTGGTGCCCAGCTTAAAGCAGTGGCCTCTGCTGGTCCAGGGAGAGGCCCACAGTGGCTAGGGAAGTGACCAGGAGCATAGGAGTGGGCACCATGGGAAGTTTAGACTAGTGGGCAGTGTTGGGGGAAGTCTGGTAGCCAGGGTTATCACCACAGTCTGAGGTCTGGCATGAAGATGCAACTCTTCAGAGGTTACGGTGCAGGGACTTAGAATAATCTAGAAGGAAAAAGGTTCTGAGGCTGGCTGGTGTTAGGAATGAGTCAAGTCTTTCCTCTGGAGGCCCAGCTTCCAGGTCCTCTTGGCTAAGCCCTCTGACCACTCTGAGGGAAGGGAGGACTGAGGATCTGGGGCCGCCTCACTCTAGGGAGGAGGTCTGGGCAAGGCATTTGAATAGCCCCAATTTCTTCCCCAAAGGAAGAAGTGAGTAGTCAAAATACAAAGAACAAAAAACAATGTTTGATTTAGGAGTTCCCAGAACCCCGGTTCTAGAGTCAAGGGGATCCCCACTTCCTTATGGAGCTTGATCACTGCAGTGGAGGAGACCACCTCTTTCTCTATGCAGAACAACCACCATTTCTGTTCCTGCCCAGCTGCCCTGGCCAATTTCTCTGGCCCCAAAGCTAGGCTGGCATCCAAAAGACCCATTAAGAAACCAAGCTCAGGTCTTACCAAACCATTGGGATTTTACTCTCTGGGTAAAAAGTGACCAGGCCGTGGCCACTGTGGTTACTCTGAAGGCATGAGTCTTACTTGCTGCTGGCAGAAGGAAAGTGCCGGCTGTCCTATGGCCCACAGCAAGGAACCCTCTCATCTGGCCTGTGAGCCAGCACAGTGAAGAGGCCACCTTGTCATAAGCTTGAAGAAATGAAGGAGGATGCTAATAATACTTATTGAGAACCTGCTACGAACACACCTGGTCTCGGGCTCTCCTGTGAACAGTTCACATGCAAATGACCACCAGAGACATATGGCCTTCCATCCTCAGTCTCTGAATGAGATGCCCAGAAAGGCCTTTTCAGAGCAAGGATAGTCACACCAAGGTCACTGGAGCTGGCCTGGCCACTGTCTCTCTGAAATTCTCAATGCCCCTCCTTTGCCCTCGTCTCCCTGGTTGACGTCAGTTTGACCATCTGGTTGGCCCTGGTACCCAGAGGTGAAGGCCAGTCCTGGCCTAGAGCATCTAGTTGATAAGAGATCGATGCTGCTTGTTCCCTGGGAGGATAACCGTGAACCAAACTGAGAGGACGCTGTGGCTGTGCAGGTTTGGCTGTGGAAGGAGCCAGCCAGTGCAGTTGGATGCAGGGCTTTGATGAGCACAATCAGCTGCAAACTCCTACAAAACAAACAGATCACAATCCAGAGGTTTGAATAACAGCCCCCTCTGCCAGATGGCTGCAGGAGCCTTGCCAGGGAGAAAAAATGCTCTCCCGCCCTGAATTTCCTCTTTGTTCTGGACCCTGCTCTCTCTGGACATCATCAGCGCACCCCCACGCTCTCATGAGCCAGTCACCCGGATAGGGTCTTGTGTTCAGGAAGCTTAAGGCAGTTTTCCCCAGATTAGGATTTGGGGACAGGGAATCAGGCATAGAAGCAGCTTTTTTGTCCAGTGTGAGTCACCATGGGCCAGGGGAAGCACACAGCTGTCTGCATCTGGACCTGGAATGCAGGGACAAGAAGGACACTCCCCAAAGCCCTGGACTCTTGTGGGTATAAAACAGGAAGTCATGAGCAGGGCCGCCCTGCATGGAGCAGGCCTGCTGGACACCTCAGGCTTCTCCAGGCGGTCTTCCTGTTTGACCTCTTGGGAACTGAATGCTAGCGTGTTGCCACCTCAAATTGCAGCCAGGCCTGGAGCAAATGGTGGCGAGTGCATCCTGCTGAACTTCACCTCCCCTGGGTTCTAAGGAGGGTATCTGCATAAGAGCAAGGCCACTGTGGGTCTGGAGTCCTTGCTCTGCATCCCATGACCTTGGACAACTTACTTGAATTCTCTGAGCCTTCTTCACCAAGTTGTAATGAGAATAATAAAGAAATTATGTTTCTGATTCATGTAGCACAGTGTCTGGCACACAGCAGCCCCTGGATAAGCACTGGTTCTCTCTCTCTCTCCCTCCCTCCCTCCCAGACCTCTGGTCCAAAGCCTTTTTTTTTTTAAATTTTTTTTTTTTTTTTTGGAACCGGGGACTGAACTCAGAGGCACTCAGCCACTGAGCCACATCCCCAGCCCTATTTTGTATTTTATTTAGAGTTGCTTAGCGTCTTGCCAGTGCTGAGGCTGGCTTTGAACCCGCGATCCTCCTGCCTCAGCCTCCCAAGCTGCCGGGATTACAGGCGTGTACCACCATGCCTGGCAAAGCCTTTTGGTACCAAGGATTTCTTTGTTACCAAAATGCCTTCACTGATTCATGATTCAATCTTTCATACCTGACCTTTGGTACAACTCTTTCCCATTTTCCCTGAGTAGGTTCCCATCTCTTCCATCATTATTTTAGTTGCTCTGTATGCCCGTATGTATTTGATTTGCTAAGCTACCACAGGTTGTATTTGGAAGGAGGTGAGGCTGGGTATAACTGCTGTGGGGTTTCACTTCAGCTCATCTAACTTACAGGTTTGTTTTAGAACTTTCTTCCCCCTGCAAGATGTAATGCTACTTTCAAAAATTCCTCACAATGAAGAACAAATTTATTAATGGATGGAGATTTTAAAGTGTGTGTCAGGATGGGTTGTGTTTTGCTTCAGTAACAGACAATTCCTAAATATGAATGGCTTAAATGGCAAAGGTTCATTTATCACTCCCGCTCAATGTCCCATGTAGGTTGTCTAGGCCTCTGTCCACACTGGCCTCTCTTAGAAACTTGAAATATCCTTTCTGGAAAGTTGTTGGTCACTGCAGAAAAGGGAGGAGGAGATAAGGAATCACTTGGCAGAACTTTATTGCTTCTGATCAGTAGTAACACATCACTTCCCCTTTCATTAGCCAAAGTGGAACCTACAATTCTATTGTGTGCTCAAGAAACAATGCACAACACTAAGCTCAACCACATATGGTTTAAAAAGAACAGAGGAAACCTGGCGGGCAAGCAACAGCTTCAGTATCTTCACCCCCTAGGGATTTGCTAGTCATTTTAAAAATAGAAGATTCCCAGACATTTGCATGGGGAATTTTCTTTTGTTTCCCTTTTTAGTCTATTGCAGTGGTCCTCAATTTCCCGTGTGCACAGGAATTAGTTTGGCATTACATGGTGCTGTATGTACAATCCTAAAGGATTTTCGAGGTATTTTGAACATAGTGGAATTCCCCATACGAGTTGAATTTAGACCTAATCATCCACATAGGCTGTGACCTTTCAGGACTTCATTGATACCTGTCTCTGACTTTAATTGTCCCAACACTTCATCTGTGTTTCATTTACAACTTGAGGGGCCACCCCATCTCTGAATTCAATTTTAATTAATATTTACTTGATCTTTCCTATGTAATCACAATTGTGAATATAATGATCATTGATGATAAGAGTTGCTAACAACTAGCTTTTATCCAAAACTCTAAAATCACCTTCTGAATACATTTTCTTATTCAGTAATTCTCACCAAACTCTAAGGAGTTGCTTTATTAATGGAACATTTCCAGTGTTCAGATGGGCTAAGTGACTTCCCCAAAATCACACCGTGCCACTGTGTTGAAGTCAGTTTTTTTTTTGGTACTGGGAATTGAACCCAGGGGCACTCCACCACTGAGCCACATCCCCAGCCCTATTTTGTATTTTATTTAGAGACAGGATCTCACTGAGTTGCTTAGGGTCTCGCTAAGTTGCTGAGGCTGGCTTTGAACTTGTGATCCTCCTCCCTCAGCCTCCCAGGTGCTGGGATTACAGGTGTGCGCCACCGCACCCGGCTGAAGTCAGGTTTTGAACCTATTTCTGTCTGGCGTCAAGTTCTGTGGCTTTCCTATCATCCCAGGCAGCCTGTGGATCTGGATGAGGAGATCCTGTTTGGAAAGGGAATTTGAAGCAATGAAGTTTGTTCTGGAAATTTGAGGAAAGCACAAGACAGAAGGAGAGTCTCAGGCCCCATGGGCCACTCTCCCCAATGCCATCCCTGCCAGTGATGGCATGGAGCCCAGTGGCATCCGCAGGGATTAATTTGGGCGCCCAGCATTCTAGGAGCTGGACTTTCAGGATTTCCCTGCTAATTAGGCATTTATTCACAGAATAAACATTTCCCTGAAGAGCTCCTAGCTGGCCAATGTCATGGCCCTGCCACAGTTTGGTCTCAGGTGGACAGACACCAGTTAGTCCAGGATGCAGGACAGTGTGAAGTACACAGTCACATGTGAATCTCATGTGTAAGAATGTATGTGTGTGAGTGTGTGAGCTGCAAATTGTGTCTGCATGGGCTCAATATTTGTGCAGCTTTTCTCCACTGTAGGGTTACCAGATAAAATATAGGATGCCCAGTGACAATGGAATTTCAGATGAACAACAAATTATTTTTTTGTTCTAACTATGTCCCATGCAATATTTGGGACATACTTAGGCTAAAAAAACATATTCATCTAAAATTCAAATGTAACTGGGCATCTTTGACTTTCACTCACTAAAACTGTCAACTGTACATACATGTGTGTCCACATACATGGCTTTGCTTATTTGTATCCCAGGGGCTTGTTTGTGCCCATGTGTCTCTGGGTGTGTCCAGGGGTCTGTGTGCACATGAGCCTGGCTGATAAGGAGTCAGCCATGGTTTAGAACCAACAGTTCTGCCACCCGCAGCTCTTCTGTCAACCCTGCTGGAGCAGGAGTGATCAAGATGGCCTTGAATTTGGGCTTTCTTCTTGGCCCTGTGCCTGACATGTAATAAATGCTCTATGGGTATTTACAGCATAAATATATGCACATGTGAAGGAGAGAAATGGGAATACAGGAGGAGGAGAAGGAGAGGAGAAGAAAGAAGTCTAGGAAAGGTCTGACTTCAGTTATTTGGGGAACCCTTGAATTTGAGATGATGGTGGGACTTCAGAGATGTCCTGCAAGCCCCTGGCCAAATGGCTAGCTCAGGTGAGAGTTCTCTCTCTCCAGGGTGGAAAAACAGGTTCGGTACATGCAAGTGGGTGGGAAAGAGAGGTAGCCCACAGCTGGGCAGCTGGGGTCAGATCACTAGAGGGCACGAGGAGGAAGGGGGAGGCAGTGGCCAGGAAGGAGGCTGGCAGGAGCAACACTTAAGAATGAAGGGGTTTTAAGAAGATCAGTGGTTCCCATAGGCTTGAGAATCCCAAAGGGGTAGGTGGTACTCCAAACTTCAAACAGGTACTGACCAAGTTTGTTAGGCTGAACCCTGGGTCCATTCTCTAAGTTCCCAATTGTGCCCCTGCAAGCTCTTGCATCTTTGGATCACAAGAAAGTGGAATAAGATGGGAAGAGGGGCCAGACAGCTAGGGTGGGGATAGGGGAGCTCAGGGGCTCAGGCAGCTGCTCTGTACCAGCTAGAACAGAAGCATGTAAATATTTTAACAAGTGCGACAGCTGTATCAGGGCATCCTGGTTGCCCCTGGAGACCACAGTGTTGATTTTATTCCTGGCTATAGATCTGCGTTAAATTAGTGTGAGGCAGCGAGTGAATGACAGTACAGAACAAGTCCTGGGAGAGGGCCTGGTATATAGTAGGGGCTCAATAAATGTGTTTTCCAACCTTCTTTTCAGTGAGTAAAGAAGCCTCCATCTTTTAAAAAAAATTTCCTCTCTTGAGCATAAAGCTTCATTTCAGGGAATCACATTTCCTTTTTCTTGGGAAGACCTGTCTTTTCTGTCACCGAATTCCTGGGAATTTCAAAGACACAGGGGCCTGAGAGCTTGCTGTGGGTCACCGGACAGTTGCAGCCCAAGTGAACAATGGCAATCCCAGGGGACAGCTCCAGCCAGGGTCGTCCCTCTCATAGCCTCCCCTTCCTTCCGACACGGCCTTGTCATCTGTCAGGAACCCGGGGCTTCTCCTGGGTCTGGCACACGGTATGTGCTGTGTAAATGTTTGTTATGAATATTTTTGTTACTACTGTCCCTGGGCCTGGTGTTTCCTGAAATTGAATCATTTCTGTGACTCCAAAGTTTATTTTATTTTATTTTATCCAAGCCTCAAGCTAACACCTCAATGGCCCTGGATTCCCAAAGCAGGGAAGACTAATTCCAACACAATCTCTTTCCTGTGATTTTTAAACACTTGCCCTGCAGGGGATGGTGGGCTTTCTTCAAGAGCTCACTTAGCGTAGATAAACATTTGGCCTGTGCACACACACAGGCCCAGTGTGCACCTTTTTCTGGGTAGCAGGTCTTACAAAGGCTCTTGAGGCTACTGTACATATTCACTTAGTCATTGACTTGTTCACCTGGCAATTCCCACTGGACTGGAAACCTGGGCAGGATTCTTGCCTGTTTTGTTCACTGTTGTAAACCTGGGGGCAGACAGTGCCTGTCACCTTGCAAATGCTTAGTACGCATTTACTGAATGAATGAATGAAGGGCATCTTATCTGTGCCAAAATGCCTGGTGTCAAGGAGACAGAGGTAGACACAGCCTGAGTCCATGAGCTCATTGTCTCTAGAACATGCTTACTCCATCCTGCTCCCCATCATCTACCCAAAATGCAACACGGATCAACACTACTGCCCTTGAGACAGGAATACCCGCTGCAGTGGTTACAGGAGCCTGGCTGGAGGAGTGACATTTCCATGGGGTGTCCCAGATGAGGTGGCATCTCATTTGCTCTGATTTCACTGTCAAGGAAGAGTCTGCAGAAGGGAAGCAGAAGGAGGTGAGATCAGAAGTGCAGAAGCTTGGTGTGGCAGAGGACATTCCAGCTGGCCAGGTGTGTTGGGCAGGTCACAGAAGCAGAAATCCCAGGAGGGCAGGATCTGCGTCTTACAAGTCCACTGTGTATATGCACAGCATCTGGCATATAGTAGGCTCTCAATGAATTATGGATTAAGAGACTGAATGAATGACCTGAGAATGGAAAGAAAAGATGGGACCTAGAAGTCCTTTGGGAGGTTCTCTTTACAACTAGGACAGGTTTCTTTGCCTCTTCCACCTTGGACTGTAGATGCTCCTGCTTGGGAGGAACCTCAGGTCCAACCCTCCTCACCTCCACTCCACTCTGCCATGGGATCATCTAGTTTTGACTGGAATGACCTAAGTGTAGGGATGGAGCTTCCTCCCTCCCACAGCACTGGTTCCTTTCCATATGGATCTGATTGTTAGAACAGGCAGCCATCAGTTGAGCACACAGGAGCAGAAGGGTGGCAAAGAAAGAGCTCTGAGTTTGCAGCCTGAAGACCCAGGCGTGACTTGCTTGGACCTGCATGCCTGGGCAGGGCGGGACAGTGGGTGAGCAAAGTATGGACTCTCACGTTGGCCAGAAATGAAGTTCCTTGACATCTCTCTTTGTGCCTCGACTTCCTTTTCTGTGAAGGACAGTAATAGTTTCTGCTTCTTGGAACTCTGGTGCGGGTTAATGGAGACAGTGTCTGCAGTTCTTCATACCTTACTTGACAAATGAGTGAGTGCTCAGTGAAGGTTAGGGGTGGATTTCAGCATGATGGGCTTCCCGGCTCTGTTTCTTTCTCTGTCTAGTAGGAGCGGGAGCCCCGCCTTGGCTGCCTCAGGGTGTTCAACTTAGGAGCAGGGAGAGAATGGGTGGGGAGCGTCCACAGAGGTGAGGATTCTGGGTCCTTCCCATCTGCGCTGGTGTTTGCTGTGGGAAATCCACAAGCCTGGTGTCCACCCCAGTCACTCCACCCATCTCAGATCCTGGGTTTTTTCTCTCTTTGGTAGCTAGGTCTCAAGTCCTTGACCTTGACCTATAAGACATATATTTAAAGCAGGCCTGCAAAGGAAGGCAAGAGGAAGGTGAGGAAGTGGGCATGATTCTTCTTTGAGCAGCTCCTGGGAGGGCTCAGGACTCCCTCTTTGGCCTCTCCCACCCTTTGGCAGAGGGGCTCACCCTGCCTTTGAAACTACAGCTTCCTTCCCTCCTTGCCTTTTCAGAGCAGAGAGGTGGGGAGGCGGGGAGGTTTTGTTCCGGAGGCTCTGAATGGGGGCTCCAGCTTTCCTCTGATGTGTGCCTCTCCTCTGGGGCGCCAGCCCTGCGAGACAGGGATCCTGTGTGCCTCCTCCTGTGGTCCACCTTGGACTCACCACAGGCCCAGCTGCGCTGATGATGGGGGTTTCTTTTAAGAGGCTTGGCTGACCATCAGCATAGCTGAGATATTCCAAGGCCTACAGTGTCTGAACTGGAAGAAGCTTTGAGATGCTCTGGGCCAGTGGTTCCTTGAATGCCGGGATGGGGTAGGGGCAAAGGAGGGTGGGGTGGTGGTCCTCAGGCGATTTCCTGTTCTTTTGAAAGACTGAAAGAAATGTCTGTAGCTCCTGGGGGAAGGCTTGTTCCTAAAGTATCAGGTGTCTCTCCTTTTTCCCTGCAATCAACCCAGGGTTGTCCCCTGCACCCTGGAGTCACTGGCAACCATGACAGCTTCCCCCTGAGCTGAGCTTAGCATGTGCGAAAGCAGGCGAGGCCCTTGGTATGCACCATGGACTCCAGCCCACTGATTTCAATCTGGGAACATGGAGGCGTTGCTGATCTCAGTTTTGCAGGTGGAGAAACTAAGGGTCAAAGGGTTTGGCACCTTGTCCAAGGCCAGGCACCAGCAGTCTGCTCTCCCTGCCTCAACCCTAACTGCCAGAAGGGGGTCTCCTGGAAGGCCTGATGTGGGTCTGAATACCACCGAAGGGACCAACAAGTTCATCATTATGCAGGAAAAGGGATTTGGTAGGGCAAATTTGGGGTCCACATTGTTACCTATAGGAGGAATAATAAAAGGGTGGGGGAATAGTTGAGGACCAGCCATCTGTTTTGGAGAACCAAGGACCAGAGAGTAAAGCTCATGTGCACAACCATTCTGTGAACAGACAGCTGGAACAAGAACTTGTTCACTTCGTGGGCTCCTGGGGTTGGACTCCAGAGGGCCTCTGGCTAACCAGGAGGCAGGGCAGCAGTGTTCTGTGCCCAGCTGATGGCATAAACCTGCAGGTCAGCCTGGCAGGGTCTTTGATTCCCCCTGCTCTGACATGCCACTCCCTGACAAGGGGCAGACCACACATCGTGACTAATTTTCCACCAGTTCCCACCTATCTCCCACCAGCTGCATGGTGCCTTGGCCTTACCAGACCACAGAGGCGTTTGAAGCTGACAAGGGCAGTATTTGTCTTTAGCAAACTCTTCCTTTACCACCTCTGTGACTTCCAATCTCATGCTTGTGTGTGCACTAAATAGTTTGCAAAGTGCTTTCCCATCTTGCATATTATGGAATTTGGGGCCCAAGGTTGTTCAGGGAACTGGATAGGTACCTTGTTCAAGATCACACACTCAGATAAGAAATGTTGGTGATAGAGACTGGAGCTGGATCAGCCTGTCCCATTAACCACTGCCTGGTCCTCCTTACCAAAAAGAACTTCAGAGAGCAGTTATGGGTCAGTGGCCAAGCTGGGTCCTTCAGAGAACTTTAAATATAACTAACAGTGGCACATTGACCATAATTTTTTTCCTGCAGTGGACAAATGCAGGTACCTATATTAACTGTGTCAACCAAGATTGCAAGCTTGCATTCTGAGAACTAATGACATCATTTTGGTGAAAGACACAGATGTTCAGCTCAGAAGTGGTTTAGGTCCAAACCCATAACTTTCTCACTATGACCCTAGAGGGACGGGTTATCACCAGGACCTCTGCATGTATACAATGGAGAAGACAGTACCTACCTTGCTTGCTATGAAAAGGAGTAAGGCCATCATATGCAAGTTTCTTTATAAAAGCTTAAGGAGTATTTATGCAACTGTTATACACAAGGATGAATCTTCATAAGCTGCTAAGGCAAAGGAAATTCACATTTATACACTAATGATTAGTAAGTGCTTCCTAAGTCATTTACATGACTCACTCTATTCATGTAAACAAGAACCTTGTCGGGGCTGGTACTATTATCACTCCTATTTTACAAATGAAAAAACTGTGCCAGGCACTGTGGCACATGCCTGTAATTTCACAAACTCAGGAAACTGAGGCAGGAAGTTGGCAAGTTCAAGGCCAGCCTCAGCAACTTAGCAAGACCCTCAGCAAACTAGCATGACCCTGTCTCAAAATAAAAGATAAGAAGGACTGGGGATGTAGCTCAGTGATAAAGTGCTCTTGTGTCCCATCCCCAGCACCATAAAACAAAAACAACAAAATAAACCGAGACCTGAGATTTTAAATAACAGGTGGCAAATTGCAGAAGCAGACTATGAAATCTAGGTCATTTAGCATCACCAGGTAAACTTTCTTTCTTTCTTTTTTTTTGGTACTGGGGATTGAACCCAAGGACACTTAACAACTGAGCCACATCCCCAGTCCTTTTTTGTATATTTTATTTAGAGATAGGGTCTCTCTAAGTTGCTTAGGGCCTTGCCAAGTTGCTGAGGCTGGTTTTGAACTTGCAGTCCTCCTGTTTCAGCCTCCTGAGTCGCCGGGATTACAGGTGTGTGCCACCACGCCTGGCCCACCAGATAAAGGGCTGGTTAACACATGAATTGCTGGGCCCCACTCCCAGAGGTGCTGATTGTGCAGGTTGAGGGTGGGGCCTGAGAATTTGACTTCTTAGAAGTTTTCAAGAGCAGCTGCTGCTGCTGACTCAGAGATCATTCTGAGAATGGCTGCACTGCAGAGAGGCTTGACAGTGCCATGCAGGTGTGTGTTATGCTACTGGAGAAGGGTGGAAGTGGACAGTGAGGCCAAGGCCTTTTCTCCTTCAAAAACCAAGTAAGAGAAGATGCTCCAGGCATCTGCCTTTGTACGAAGGCCCTGCAGTGTCTGAATCCTTGTGGCTGTGGCTACTCAGGCCCTTTCCTTCAATGGCCAAAGGAGAGGAGGCCATCTCTCTGGGGAAGATGCAGGGAACACCTCCACAGGATGCCTCCCCAGCACCCATCAGCCTGTCCATTTAGGCTTCCCACATAAGATCCAACCTTTGAAAACAGAAAGCCAGGACAAGAATATGTTAATTTAGTTAAACTTAATCAAAATTCTGTTTCTGAATAGAAACAAGAAAACAGTGCCTGGAAGAGCAGAATCATTTCAGAAAATGGGTTCAGTCGAAAACAGTAGCCACAGGTAGAAGAGAGAGAAAGGTCAAGGCAAATGGATATCCAGCTGTTGTGGAGCTGCACTTCTTGAAAAGATGATGCGCTTTCCACTAAATTGCCTTTAGATCTTTGTCCAAACCTCATTGTCCAGACCTATAGTCAAAACAATGTTGAAAAAGAAGAAAAATTGGAGGACACATTTTCACATATTTCACGAGTTACATTTTATGACAAATCTACAGCAATCAAGACTGTGTGGTACTGGCAGAAACAGACATATATACCAATGGAATAGAATTTGAGAATCCAGAAAGAAAACTTCACATTTATGATTAATTAGGTTTCGGCAATGGTGCCAAGATCATCCAATGTGCAGAAAACAAGGTCTTCAGCAAATGGCATTGGGATCACAGGATGTCCCCATGTAAAAGAATGCAATCTGACCCTTGCCTCACCTAACAAATTAACTCACACAATCAAAGGCCCAAATGCAAGGGCTAAACCTATACAAGTCGGAGAAGAAAACACAGATATAAATCTTGGTGATGCTGAATTCAGCAATGAGCTAACCTCCCACTTATTTGGGTCTGGTTTAGCTCCTCTCAGCAGTGTTTTGAGGTTTTCAGTATAGGTCTTTTGCATCTTTTACTAGATTTATGCCTAGGCATTTCATATTTTTATGCTGTTACAAATGGTATTATTTTAAATGTTATTTTCCAATTTTTGTTTTGCTAGTGGATAGAAATAAAGTTGATTTTTATACATTGATCTAGTATCGTGCAACCTCACTAAATACATTTATTAGTTCCAGCAGCTCCACAGTAGATTCCATAGGATTTTCTCCATTGACTCTCTGAAGACTTTGACTCCAGGACTCCACTGGGCAGAGGCCCTTAAGATGGTGAAACCTCAGATTACTCAATAACACAAGTGGAAGCCGCCATGTACTGAGCACTTTTTTAATATCAAGAACCAGGGCTGGAACGATGAAAGCTATTATTCTGTATAATTAAAATGCCCTAATTAAAAAAATATATAAAGCTAAGCCTATTATTTTAAACTACAAAAATAAATATGATTTCAAAAATCTAAAAAGAACAACAAAAAGAATCAGGTCTCGGCTATATGGATACGGAATGTAAGGGGGTGACCATGGCAACCTTTGCCCCAGCCCAGCAAACAGCACGGCTCCATGCTTCCCTTGCATTCCTTCCTGCCAACCTCAACACAAGCGCAGAGTGGTAGGAGCTGTTATCACGCTTCCTTTACAGGTGAGGAAATGGACTCGAATGGCCACGTGGTGAGTGGCAGAGCTGGCATTTGAAGCGACACCTGTTCATGCTGGTGTGTATCCCTCATCGGTGGTTCTCACCTCTGGTGAATCAGAATCACCTGGAAGGTTGGGCCCCTCTCAGAATTTCTGGACAAGACAATTTGCATTTCTAACAAATTCCCAGGTGATGCTGGTCCAGGCGGATGCTTTAGGAGCCACTATACTAAAGGCTTGTTTCTTCCTCCATGAAGATTCTGAGAGTAAAAGAGAAATTTAAAAAGATGCTGCCAGATCCCTCTGACTGGTGGGGAAAGAAAAAAAAGAAGGCAGCATCAATTTCCCAGGACTGGACTAAGTGCCAACGTCACTCTGCCAGTGTTGGAGCCTCAGCCCCATTCCAGAACGCTCCTGCAGAATCAGCAAGCAGCTGAGCCTTGAATGGGGGATGAACTGACCAGTAGTGGGAACCTCTGTCAGGACTTACTCAGCTGAAAAGAATGCCTGACATTTATTCTGAAAGATGTCTTTCTATCCACCCTTGGTCCTTGTAGTTCACAATGGCAGTTTTCCCCTACACATATTTCAATATGCTTCAAGTGTTTTCTCATTTATTCTGAGATATCTGTATCAGAGGGACATGGTACATCAGATTTTAAAAGATTTTAGACAAAGCCTTCTGCAAAAAACACAGTGAGGGAAACAACCAGCACAGAGCTATTCAACACGTTATTACAGAAAACCGAGTTAAACCAAATGTGGCGAAATCCCCATTTTAAGCATGTGACAACATGGCACAGTTGACCTTAGTGTCCAAGGGTCTACATTTTCCTTTAATCTCCCAAATCTTTGACACCCTCTAAGACACCCCCCTCCACAACCAGCTGCACCTGGCCATAGGGAAAAGCTGGCCTGATTAATTCACTCCATCTTTATTGGGAGTATTGCAAAGTCCCCAGGCAGGAATTCTCGACCCTGCTATGCCTTGGAGTAACCTGGGGGGCTTCCAACAATCTCTGCCCAGGCCACACCCCAGGGCGAGCTCAGCAGAGTCTCTGGCATGGAGTGGACTGGAGGTAACTCTAAGGCCAGTGAGAACTGAGCACCTCTGCGTCAGGGCCAGTGACTTCTTGGGGAATCATACTGTCCTCCACCTGGTCTTTCTGAAGGGGGCTGCTCCTGTTAATGATGCTGGTGCATCCAGAATGTTCCCTGCTGGAGTGAGACTATTCCTCAGAATAGGGCATAGCTGCCTCTTAGGGCTCTGATGGGAATGAAAGGGGTTAAAGGACTTCCAGGTTCCAGCCTGGTTTCATCAGCTTCACTACCCTGTGTGGAGGACACTTTCAGAGAGGTGAAGCGACCTGCCCAAGGGCACTCAGGTGTGAGGACAAAGCCAGGTTTTCTCCCTTCCCATTTGGGGAAAGTGGAAAGGGTCCCCGTCACTCCACTGCTTGCTGCTTCCAGGCACGGGGAACCCTTTCCTTCTCATTCCTCCCTCAGACACCCTTCCTGGAACCCCACCTACCCCCACCCCTGCCCTGTCTCCAGCCTCTGGTCCCAGTGTGTCCCTAGGTTCTGCCTGGGATTCTGCAGCATGGCTCGCTAAACTGTGCCGAAGAGGTGCCATGGGCACTCTGCAGGCCCTGGTGGGCTTTTAGCTTGCCCTTCCTGGGCTACCCTCTCTCCTAGGGAAGAGTTGTCCCCTAGCAAAGGGGTCCCCTAAACTATTTGCCTGCAGAGGAAATGGAGGAAGCACCATTTGGCTCTTGGAACCACTGGAGCCTGAGCCACCACACCTGAGTAATGAGGTGCTTGGTAGTTTTGCTGTTCAGGAAGGGAGAGGGGAGGTCCTTAAGTCCCCTCCACAGGTGGCACATCAGGAGAGAGTACCAGGAAGCAGCATGTCCAGGAGAAATCAACAACCCTGGGCAAGAAAGCAAGACCCTGGGTTTCTCTGCAGCTAACCACCACTGACTTATTTTGCAGGAGCAGCTTCTCTGGATGGTAAGTGTGAGACAAAGCCCTGGGACTAGGGTAAGCCAGGGGACTAGGGCATGTTTTCCAGCTCTAAGGGTCCACGAGGATCGTGCTTCTCCAGTATCAATGGGAGGTGAGGGACTGACCACTCCTGGCTTGCCAATCTGAGCACTGGGAGTCTGGTGCCCCAGGAAGCCCTTGGTCCAAGGGAAAGCATGAAGAGCTGGCCACTCTGATAGCTGCCATCTTTCTCGTATGGACGTGTTTGGCACATGACAACGAGAGCTGAGATGGTAGTAGGCCAGTGGTGTTGTAGACCCCCAGACCCTTCCCTTGCCCCAGAGATCTGAGAATCTAGCAGGTGGACTCCCCAGGAGGCCCAGCCCTTCTCTGTGCTTCCTGTGGTCCTTGAAGTTGGTTCCTATGTCTGTCCCCCGCCCCTGTGCCTGGCCTGTGAACCATCCACGACTTCCTCAGGTTCAGAGGCCCTCATTTCTTCAGCTAAAGGTTGGAGACAGGATAGTTCTTACACTGGCAGTCCCCAGGGCATGCTGTTGAGAGGAGGATGACAGAGGCCCCATTGGGCTCCCCTGGGAATCTGGCTTCAGCACCACTTCCCTAGGCACCTAGCCAGAAGCCTGACAGTGGGCAGGTCATGTGCAGTTTGGGGCGGATCTCAGACCCTAGTGCTGCCCCTGATGTCTGCACAGCACCCAGCAACCACTCTGCCCACAGCAGGGCAGCTTCATGGGGGCTTCTCAGTGGAGCCACACACAACTGTGGAAGGGTAAGGTCTTTGTTCCAGTTGCTGGCTGAGGAAATTGAGGCTCTGAGAGGCACAGAGAGCCCAGCTGGGTCCAGGACCAGCTCTCCTGCCCGTAAGACTCTGTTCCAGTCGCTAAGACCCTTACCACTCAGACTTTCTTTGTCCCCATGCTCCTCACCCATGCTACCCACAAAACCATCCTTCCAGAGCACTGTCTGATTTGGTCCTTCATTAAATAATCTTGAAGAACTCTGTGGGGAAAAACCTCAAACTACCCTTTATTATGGGAACTTTCAAAGAAATCCCGACTAGAACAGCCTAATACCACCATCGTCCACCATTGCCCACCATGGCCCACCATCGCCCACCATGGCCCAGCTCTTAAACTTGCTCCTTCTCTCATTTCATCCCGACTGCACCCACCCGCCACATTTTTTGGAAGCAAATTCTAGAAATCATGCCATTTAATCTGTTAGTATTTCCATATTCATCTTTAAAAGATTAGGACTTCAGCAAATAGCTACTAGTATTTAACGAGATAAATGACATTAACGAAAGTCCTGAGTTCAAATGTTCCCGTGTGTTCCTTCAATATCGTCATGGGATCTCACTTGTTTGGACTAGGTCTGAAAAATCAGCATTCCAATTGGTTGATTTGTTTTAAAGTTTCTTTTACCCTCTGGATTCTTCTCCTCTTTGTTTTTTCCCCTTGTAGTTTGTTAATTTAAGAAACTGGTCATTTAGCCTGTAGAGTTAGTGTCCCACCGTCCAGATTTTGCTGTGTGCATCCCCTGTGGTATTGCTTAGTGTTTCTCCACGCCTCGCATTTTAAAGAAAAAATCACCTTGCTCTGGTCTGAATATGGCTTGTGCCCTCAAACACTCATGTTGAAATTTAATCTCCATTAATGAAATGGGACCTGATGGGACCTTGTGGAGGTGATCAGGGCTCTGCTCTCATGAACAGACTGATACATTCACGTGGTTAATGGATGAACAGGTTTGTGGTTTATCTCAGAGTGGGTCTGCTATGAAAGCCAGCTGGTCCAGGACGCACTTCCTCTCTCACCCGCCCCTTCTCAGCACTCAGCCAGCCAGAAGGCCATCATCAGATGGAGCCCCTTGACCCTGGCCAGATCATGAGCCAAAATAAACCTCTTGTCTTTAAAACTCACCCCGTCTGTGCTGTTGTGCAATTAACACAGAAAAACAGACTGAGGCAGACCAATGTCATTACCTGCTAGAACTATTTTTATTTCTACCACTTCCCTTCTGGTCCCTGGTTATACACACATAACCTTTTGTATTTTTTTTAAACACTGTACTATAAATATTTGGCATGTTTCTGTATGGAACTTTCATTGTAAACATTCTTAATAGCCACTTATTTTTCCAGAGTGATGTTAAGCCTGCACACCGTCTGACCAGTTCAGGATTTGTCTAGTTTGTCACTATGATCGGTACAGTAAATCTTCCATGTCTCTGGTATAATTATTTCCTTAGGAGGGATGCCTGGGAGTGAGACTGTGGGGTCCAAGTGGATGAGCGATTTTATGCATTCTGTGCATATTATTGAGGTGACCTCTGGAAACACTGACCGGTTTGCACAGTCACACCAAGGAACACACCAACAATATCTCTTTGCTTTTGTCTGCACTGGGACACGTGTCCACGCTGCCTCTCCCTGCAATTTGCCCCCAACTTAATGTATGCAAAATGATCCTGGGGAGATCCAAGATGATCCCAAATTCTCTGTTCCCTCTTTCGTTGGGAGGTGGAATCCAATTCCCCTCACCTTGAACCTGAATTGGCCTTGGTGACTTGCTTGACCAGCGGTGTAGAGCAGAAGCAAGGTTCTGAGACTTTGGGGCTAAGTTGTAGGGAGCCCCGGGTCTCTGGGGATGCTTGCTCTGGGGGATGCCAGCTACCACAGAAGGGAGCTGACCCGGTGGGATACTGCAAGTTAGCAAGGCCCATTGTGGGTGCCAAGACCAACAGCATTCTTAAGACACTTTATAATAAAATGGGCAGTTTCTCATTTAACTTATTCTAAACCCTATTAATAACACTTCTTCCTGCTTAAAACATTAATAGAACTATTGCTGATTTTTTTAGGGATTCCAACTTTTTTCTTAAAAAAATAGAAGATACAATAACGTTAAAGAAATTTGAAAACAAGGTAAAAATCCATGTGCCTACCAATCTGATATAGTGACACCTACAGTTTTATGTTTCCTTGCTGTTTTTATAATTCATGTGTTTAAATATTTTTCTAGGCTTTTACCTAATATTTTATCAGAAGCAGTTTGCATGATCCTTCATAAATTGCATACCCATCATTTTTAATGGCTATAGAATATTTCTTCAGGGTTCATACTAACAACCCTTCTTCCCTTTTTTGATATTTGGGTTGATTCCAGTTTTTCACTAAGCAGCTCTTTGATGGATATTTTTCTGTGTATGGCTTTTTCCATATTTCAGGGTATTTTCTTAGGCTAGCTTCCCAGAAGGGGATTATTGAATCAAAGCATATGAACATTTTTATGGCTTCAAAGTATCTTTTGAAGAAGGTAGGTGTTCCATTTCATGAGGTCCCCAAACATAAAAGAGGAAATCTGGCTTACAAAAAAATCTCCTGCTACCCATGTATGTTAATATTTAAGCACAGGGCAGTTCTGATCATTTTCTAAGTAGTTAATGCATGTCCTTTTGAACTAAGCAAAAATAGTTCTCATTTTGTTTTCGAGGAGTCTTTTCTGAGATGATTTATGCATCTTTGCTTTTCTGAAGAGTCCACGAAACCAGCTCTGCCCTTTCCTCTTGATTCACAGACTACAGGCATCCATGAGGAGGGGCGTCTAAGGGGCTGACCCCAGACAAGCTGCAGGACACTCACATCAGTCAGTAATGTTGTACCAGGATTTCTTTGAACTCAACTGGCTGTTAGAAACTTGCCTCTCCCACAGAAACCCCTGTGACTTCTCAAGGGAAGTGGAGACCTCTTGGGTGGCTTTTCTTATATTACCTGGGAGGCAGGGTAGGTGATCCAAATTCTGAAAAAAGCCTGTATGCTTTTCTGAGGTGAGTAAATGAAATGGAATTTGAGTGGCAGGTCAATGTGAGGCCAGAAACCCCAAGTTCAAGTTCATGCTGTGCCCTTCAGCAGCCTGTGACCTTGGGAAAGATGGCTGCCTTGTCCCTGACTCCCAGTTTCCTCATCTCTGGAATGGGATCACAGCACATGTCCTGCAGCCTCCAGGGTTCTTACGATGACCCCATGGGGTCCGTGGTGAGGAAACTATAAAGGCCCCTACTGTGTGCACCGGCAAAAATTCATTTAGATTATAAGAACAGAGGCCACAGCAAAGTTAAGGTTTTCTTTCGTTAGCTTGTTGGTGGGAAGCATGAAATCTCCTGAGTCGTTAGATTCCGGAGCCCTGGAGTCGTGGGGCTGAGGCTGGGGTGAGGTAGGGTCTGGCTCCTCAAAGGCACCAGGGTCCTGGCAGAGGGAATGTGGAAAACAGAGTCCACAGATCCAGGAAGCAGGAAGCCCATGGCCAAGATAGGGAGGGGTAACCATGAAGGGTGGAGGCAGGCCATTTTTTCTGAAAGTGGTATCTTTTCAACCATTTAACAGTAATGTGGAAGAACTAGGAGGAAGCAGTTGAAGGAAGAAGTCAGATGATTTAATTTGTGACGGAAACCTTACTGGTCAGGGAATGGTCAAAGGGCTCCTGGCCACAAGTGTCACAGGCCGCACCTCTGGAGCCTGGCTCAGCATCTGTTCCCGCACAGCTTCCGCTCCTTTAGAACCTGCCTATCCTGTGCCCAGTGGGAGGAATCAGGCTGCTCATCTGGCATGAGGTGCCAGGCGGAGGTTTAGTGAAGGCAAAAAATATTCACCTAGGGCCCTTTGGCTTCCTTCAGGGTCCGAGCTCCCAAGCCCCTTACCCACTCCCACAGGGGCTAGTTTCATGGTCCACCATGAAGCAGGAGCCTCCAAAAGGTCAGACCCACCCCTCCCCACTGTGGGGAAAAGCAAACACCTGGCAGGACCCAGAGCAGACCAGGGCCTCAGGGATGCCCAACCACTTATCTCTCTTCTGTCATCTGGGTTTGGGAGGCAGATCATGACAGGTTTAGCTCATTAGAGGTCACAGGGCTTTCTTTGTAGCCCTGAGATTTTCAAAGTCAAGTGGCATGCATGAGAGGGGACAGTTTTCCTGGTGAGAGTCCCCCAGGTTCTCATGCACGGGGCCTGACCAAGGATTCTGAAATAATCATACCTGATATGGGTTGTTGCCAACTTGTGGGTCATGAAATCTATTTAATGAGTCTTGATCTCCCTCTCTCCCTCCCGCTCTCCCTTCCTCCCTTCCTTTTTTTTCTTACCAAAAGGGAACCGAGTAGAAAATATCTGAATTCATGATATGTAGTAAGTAAGGGAATTATTGCTACCTGAAACTTTTGTTCCAGATGTGTGTGTTTATGGGATTGTATGACCAAGGGTCATGGTCAAAAAAGATTGAAAGCTACCATCTGCTAACATTTCTCTGGACCCACCTTTGGCAGATTTGTTGGGCCCTTTCTTTGTTGAGTGGACTGCATCTTACATTGCAGACTTAGCACCCTTGGCCTGCCAAATGCCAGTAGCCTCTTCCTTCATCTGGACACAAGAAACTCCACTTAAGCCCATATTTCTAAATGCCCCCTTGAAATGCTGCTGGCCAGCCACAGAGCCTGGAACCTGCCGCCCAGGGCAGAAGCTAAACTGCTGCTGATCCAAGGAGCCATGCCCGGGCGGCCCAGCAGATTCCCAGTCGTGTCCAGCAGAGCCGATTTCCAACATCCAGTGGGCAGGAGCCAGTAGGGCAGGCAAGGGGGAACAAAGGGGGCCGTTCAACTGGCCACTCTCAAGAGCAAGGTGTGACCTGTCATCCGAGGACATCAAGCTGCAGTCAGTGATGCAACGTTTATCACTTTGGACTGATTTCATATCCTGCCTTCTCTGGCTTATCTCCAGAACATATTTATCTACTCTTATCTTCCCGGAAACAAAAATAGCAGTCACTGTCTTGGGCTTTTCTAGTTGCCGACACTCCTTGTTACAGACACTGGGGGAGAGGCAGCCAGTGTGTGGGTGCTGATTGGCGGAAGGCAGGCAGCCCACAGGTGTGGGGGTTTTGCCTGCACCCTCTTCAACCCGCCTCCTGGTCAAGTCTAATAGTACCTGGGGATTTCCTTAGCTGTCTTATTTCTTCAAATTAAATAAAATTGCAAGAGCAGAACCTCTGATTGTTTTGGCCTTGGGATCAAATGCAAAGGCCCTTCTCCTTTTGGGCTGCTGTCTCTCCCAAATCTTGGATCCTAACGGTCCTAACGGAACACATTTTTTCTCGCTCTTCCAAGGGTGTGGCAAGTGGGAAAATCCGTCCAAGAGCAGTCTTGGCAGTTTGTCTGAGCTGGAAACTGCAAAGGCATCATTGTGGGGTTAGCATTGGAAATGGAAAAGCGTTCTTATGCAAGAAATTCCAAGACGGAGTTCAGCAACCAGGTGCCATGAGAAACACAGATGTGAAACTTCAGGCCAGGGGCCACCATGCTTCAGTGTGCATGAGAAGGACTAGGGAGTGGCTTAAAATCCCAGGTCTCCAGTCCTTCTGCAGATGTTCTGATTTGGTAGGTGCTGGATAGAGGCTAGGAATCTGTGCTTTTAACTTTCTTTCCCCAAAGTGATTCAGATGCAGGTGGACCACCTGTTAAAATACAGTCTGAACCATGGCTGGACAATGTTTTCTGGTAGGGTGCCACCTGAGAGGGCAGTGCTTAGCATGCAGAATTTAGGATGTCATAAGCATGAAGCATCCCTTCCCCATTCTAGTTTGTAACAGTCTTGACTCTGAATGCATAGAGACTGGGCAGAGAAAAGAACACTGGACCAGAGTCAGGACACTTGGCTCTGGCTTTCCCCTGGATTCACCAAGACCCTGGACAAGCCCCCTCCTCTTAGCCTCCCTCCTTTTGAGCATGAATGGAGCTGGGCTTGAGGCTCCCTTGACTAGATTTGATATTCTATGACTTTAAATCTGGCCCTTTTATTTGTATTAGACAAACAAAAGCATTAAATAATAATAGCAACATAGGAAAATGTTTAGTGAAGTGCTATGTGCCCAAGTCATTTCATTTGATGTATTCAACCACTTTGTATTATTTTGACTATTTTTTAATTCATGAAACGTGAGGAACAGAGACTGTAAGTAACTTGCCCAAGGTCACACAGTTAGTTAGGGACAGAGGCTGGATTTAAACCTATGCAGTCTAATTTTAGATATGCATGTGTCAGATGTTGGATGTCCCTTGGAAATGACCTGGGTCTCCCACATCCTGTCACTTTTGGAAGCTCAAAGTCCTCTTCAGTATTTAAGCAGATTCTCAGGAAGCTTGCCCCTGGTGCTGTGCTCCTGTCTCTGTGATGCTCTGGCTGTGCTCATCATAGCATCCGACGTGTGCAGCTTTGTGAAGTTCCACTGACCAGGATGCAAAATTCACCTCTCAGTCCATCCCCTCGAGCCTCCATTTTCTCCAAGCAGCAGTGTGTTTGGTCAGTGAAGGCCTTGCTGTCGGCACTAGAGAACGGGGTCTCCTCACTGCTGGACTGCAGCCACCTCCAACGGAGCATGAGGCCTGATGTCCCAGGTCTGGGGCTGCCCCCCCTGGAAATGTTTCCCTGGGTGCTTCGCCATATAGAACCTCTGGCCTCAGACTCTCCTGATAGTCCTTATTGTCTCACTCCCCCGTTCTAACCTCAGTTTCCCCCAAATGGGGCCTGAGGTAGAGCATTCTGCACTACCATATTAAGGGGTCAAGTTCCAGGATGGGCACGGTGGCACATGCCAGTGATCCCAGAAGCTCAGGAGGCTGAGGCAGGAGGATCCTGCCAGCTTCAGCAACTTAGTGAGGCCCTCAACCTGTCTATAAACAAAATATAAAAAGTGCTGGGGATGTGGCCAAATGGTTACTCAAATCATTGAGTAATTATTAATCTCTTCCTGTGCCTCGTTTATGAATTTAAATTTTAATCATAGTTATGTATTTACAGGAAAAACAGCATAGGTAGGGTTCAGTTCCATCTGCAGCTCCAGACATCTGCTGGAGGTCCTGGACTGTAGCCATGTGGTTGCGCCGGACCCCCCTTTCCATTCCACAAGAACACAACCTCCTCATCATTTTCTAAGAGGAGAGGTATGAGTCCAATAGTCAGAGTTCCTTTCAAGTTCACAGTCAACTGAAATCTCCGAATAGCAACAAAGTAAAACAAACTACAGTTCCCTCCCTCCCCCGGAGAGCTGCTCCTGCTCCTTCCTCCACCACCATTGGAGATCAGCTTTTTTCTTGGCCAGTGCTGTGGATGATCTGTCCTGCTTGCCAGTTAAGGTGCTCTGGACTTTTGTCCTTTAAGGGTCTGGTCTCTTAGTTGCTTTGATTGCTTCTTGTATTCATTTGCCATCAAAATTATGGGATACAGGGCTGGGGATATACCTCAGTTGGTAGAGTGCTTGCCTTGCAAGCATAAGGCCCTGGGTTCAATCCCCAGCACCACACACACACACACACACACACACACACACACACACAAATTATGGGATACATAAGCATGAAGAAATGTCCCAGGACCCTCCCTAGATTCTAGGCATAGCCCTTTGCCCATGGAAAGTGGCTCCTGGTGGCCACCAGGGCTCATTGTCCCCTTTATACAATCACTCCTTTTTTGCCTGCTTATGCATGAGGAGCTCCAAGAGACTGGGAGTGGTCACAGCTTCAAGTTTTACTGGGTCTCTTGGAAAAGTTCTGCTGGACCCCAGCACCTCTACCCAGCAAGAGCACACAGCTTCAGGGGAACACTGGGAGAGGAAGGGGCTTGACCTGTCCTTTGGTTTCCAGATCCAAGTACGGTTGGCTTTTTGTATCTATAGATTCTGTATATGAGGATTCAACCAGCTGCACATTAAAAATTTTTGGAAAAAATTCTAACCATAATTGAACTTGTACAGACTAGTTTTTGGTCATTATTCCCTAAATAGTATAGTGGAATAACTATGCAGCATTTACATTGTAAATATAATTAGTATTATAAGTAAACCAGAAATGATTTAAAATATGAGAGGATGTGCACAGATTATATGCAAATATTAAGCTGTTTTACATAAAGAACATTCCTGGATTTCGGTATCCATGGGGGTCCTGGAGTCAATCCTCTGTGGACATGGAGGGACGACTGTACTCTAGTTATCGGAGGCACAGCCACATGTATTGGCATCAGCCACTGTACCTACCCCATTTTGGAGGAGGTGCCCCAGCTCTGTTCCAGGTTGTCCTTAAGCTGGTGCCTAGCTGAGCCTATTATAGACCTTTCCACCATCCTGCCAAATACCAGCTGTTCCTGGGTGGTACATGCTCAAAGCAGTGGATTCCCTGGTCATTCACCATTGTCAATCTTCCTCTGAGACAGTGTGGTGTGGAAACCCCATGGAGAACACAGGCATTCTGCAGGGCTCGGGATGGTGGTGCTGGCGAAGGCCCTTGGTCAGGGGAGGCAAACTATTTTCAATTAGGTCTTGATGCTGATGGCTCAGGACAGGGTCTGAGGAAGCCAACCTGTCACCAAGTGGTTGGCTGGCCTTTCTGAGGAGTGGTGCCCTATCAAGGGCTCAGTGACCACTCTGCAGCTACAGGTTGGGCATTCAGCCGAGTCAGCAGCTATATCTGCTTTAGAAGACGGGGTTCGTGCTATTGAGCATGTGCTTAACATGTACCCCTGCCACTGCGGTCACTGTTTAAGGCTCCACCATGTCAGCCCTGAGTAGCCAAGGAGAGATTGACTGACATCCACGGGATGGGTCATCCTGTCCACCTCTGTGGTGGAGGGTCTCTAGTCAGCAGTGAGAGATACAGAGACATTTTGGGCTCATTTCCATGGGTCAATCCATGTCACTCTTACCCAGATTTCCTTTGCTTGAATCATCCAATCTTGTTCTTCAGGACCCCAGTCAACATCCAGACCTGTGTCCATTGCTCAGGCATCTATGTGTATCTAAATGTTCCACTCCTCCCCTCTTCAAAAAGGCTGACCTGGCACACCACTCATAGTGGTACCCTCTGGGAGGAGTCCTCTTCACCACTGAGCTTTAGGGTCACCCAAAGATGGCTGCAGAGCAGCAATGGTCCATTTTCACCCAGCACCAACATATCACACCAATCCATCTGCGATGCAGCCTGAGTTCTTTGTGTCTCTGTGTACTAGTTGTAGGAAACCATCTCCAAGAACATAAGTGTGAGCTCAAGGAGGAGTATGGGTATCAAGCAGTAGATGATAAGAAGTCTGAACAACCTGTTCACATAGTTTGCATGTGCTTTCTAGACCTGTTTAGGTCTGATCTCAAATACCTAATTGGGGTAGTCTTACTGAGCTTCCTCCAAAACCCTTACATTAGCAACTTGACTTGTAGTACCAGGTAGGAAAAGTCAAATGGAGATCCTCAGGACTATCTCTTCCCCCCACTTCAGGATAGTAGATCAGAAACAATACCACCTCCCAGGAAGTACTTCAGAGATGAGAGCCACCATCAAGACTTACCCACTACAGATGCAGTGAGTTCTATTATATTTGCATTAATTCACTTATATGGCTCCAGCAAAAGTCAAATGGATTGTGGCAGATGATGGTGGATGCCAAAAACTTGGCCAGATGATGGCATCAAGTGCAGCTGGCATGCCAGGTGTAGTATCTTTACTGAAATATATCACCCTGGCCTTTTGCATGTGAGATGCAACATGATTTGGCAAATACAATGTAGGGAAGATTTTTTTTAGTGTGCTTTTATGCCAGATGCATTTGTAATCCCAGCAACTTGGAAGGCTAAGGCAGGAGGACTGCAAGTTCAAGGGCTGCCTAAGGAACTTAGTGAGACCCTAAGCAACTTAGTGAGACCCTGCCTCAAAATAAAAAATAAAAAGAGCTGAGGATGTAGTTTGGTGGTAAAGTGTCCCTGGGTTCAATTTCCAGTAAAAGAAAGAGAGAAAGGAAGAAAGAAAGAAAGAAAGAAAGAAAGAAAGAAAGAAAGAAAGAAAGAAAGGAAGGAAGGAAGGAAGGAAGATAGATAGTACTCTTACATGGAAAGGATAGTAGTGCATATCACTATTTTACCCTAGGTTATACTAACTCCCCAGAGTTATAATAGAGTCCATAGGGACTAGTCCTTCTGACATACCACAGAATATAATTCTGGTGACATCATGCTGATTGTAGCCCTGAGCAGGAAGTGACAGCTACTTCAGATACTCTGTTAAGATGTGTATGTCCGAGGGTGGGAATAAACTCCATAACCTCTCTCATCCTGGGCTACTCAGACAGTAGCATCTGAAGCAAAGTCTTAGGTGCATCTATTGTTTTAGGGACCACAATCCTAGGGAGCCAAGAGAAAGAAAGGGAGGGAAAGAAGGGAAGGAGGAAGAGCCCATCAGAGGCAAGATACACGCTTGATGGTTCCGTGTTATGGGACCAGCCTCCAAGATGCCTTAGTTTACTTTTTTGGAACACTGCCTCTGAAGAGGAAGGGAGGAAAATGTATTTCCTGGATTCCACTGGCTGAGAATTTGCCCCATGGGGTGTAACTGCACTGTACTTCCAGGTTGCTGGCCTGTGGGTGCTGAGCAGACTGAAGATGTCACACCTAAGCATCCGCAGGGAGGTTCTGAGGTGTCAGCTGCACCTGCCTGAAGTGGGTGAGTGTCCAGGTAGAGTTGGTTGTCATTCAGGGAATGGGCTAGAACAAGTGGCCAAAGACCCTGAAGCCAGGGGATGCTATAAGAATCTGAAATGGTCATCTTCATTGGGAGGCAAGGCGTCCACCCTGAGTAGTTCCTTTGATCAGTTTTCTTAAGAAACACTAACAAGAGAGCAGGGGAAAGAGGCAGCTGCTGCATATCTGTGTTTTCAGGAGCTGAGCAAGATAGCTGAGGGTTTATCCACCAACTCTGCCAGTCATCTGTTGAGAGCCGCTGCTTGGACAGGGATGGGGGAGGCATCAGTTCCCAGCACTCCTGGTCTGCTGTGGTGGTGAGCAGAGCAGGCTCCAGGGAGAGGGATGCAGGTGCTGTCAGCAAGAAGATGGCCACCACGCACCTAAATGACAGGGTACTGACCATGGTGCATAAGAGGTGTCAGATATACCCTCTCTCCTGCTTTTCCTTTCCCTCGTGGATGGTTAGATTTTCAAATCCATCATCTTCTATTGTGCTGAACAAATCAAACCTATGGCCCTCCTTTGCATAACCAAACACATCGAGGTGTCAGAACAAAAGGAAGCAGCACCTCTGACTTACACCCCAGGGCCGCCCTGTGGAAGCCAAGATGTGACTTCAGGGGCTGCTCAGCACCCTGGAGAAGCAACCTGGGAGCACAGCCCAACTCTACTCTATGGGGTGAACCTTAAGGCAGTTGTGGGTTTACATGGTCATTGTTTTCTCTCGATTATCCAAGAAACAGCATATTCTTTGGTAATTCTATTAAATTCTTTTCTAGTCTGCTGGTAAAGTCTTTTCTGCTTTTTCTGCTCATTAAGTCAGCCATTAAGGCACACTTTGGGTATCTCCTGTGAACCTTCTCTCCACGACGCCACTGAGAAGTATTATATCCCACGTACTGAAGAAACCGAAGTTCAGAATGACTTGTACTAATTCTTGGTAACTTCTTTCCAAACCAAGTTTGGGATGATTCTCACAGATTTCTGTGTCTGTTCCAGCTGCTTGAGACAGTCTGGGGAATGCTTTTGGATGCAGAATTTTGTGGGATGTTTGGATGGATTATAGGAAAATGGAACAGCCTATTCACTTGGTGGAGTCCTGGAAGATCTGGGACATAAAATCCCTTGTCTCTATGTGTCTCAGTCTCACAGATTGTACTGAAACATGGTAAACAATTTAGACTAGCTTGGGTATGACATGAAGCTTCCTCTTGGCCATTTCTACAACTTCACATTGAATGGCAGGAAATCGCTTAAGCCCTCACACCACTGTCTGGCAGGAGGTGCAATGCCTTGCTTGGCTTCCGGCTCCATCCCTCCCACACCCACAGCTGAGACCAGTTGCACCCTCTCCTTCAGCTCCCAGCCCTGAGACTCTCCCTGTCCAACATCAATACCAGCTCATAATTCCCATTTCAAGCAAAACTACTAAATGAGAGCCCTTTTTGCCTATGGACATGACCAGAGGTACACAAAAGAGGTACAAAACCAATTGTACGAATATGCATCTATTTCTAGTCACTTCTAGAGAAGGAATGAGTGTCAGGAAGTTTCATCTTCAGACATCAGTGAATTAAGTATTAGATACTTAAGCAGAACAACAAAAGACGAAATAGGCACACAGGACTTCGCTGTAGGAGTAGCAAAGCAATCTTTCACCTGATTCATGTGTATCTTGGACTGATAAATTGGATCACAATTGAGCCCACCAATTAAAATGCTTCCTTCTTCAGGTAACATAACTGGTAATATAACATCACTAAGGTGGGCAGGTTTATTTCAAAATGACATCTTAGTTTTCATACTTTTCAAGGCATATACACTTTGTTTGTATATTAAACATGTAGAAATATGTCCTTCTCCACCTTTCTTTAAATACAACCTTATCTCTGTATCTTTCACTTACCCATTTTTAACAATCTATTTTGCTTTCTTCTTTATTTATTTATTTTGGTACCGGGGATCGAACCCAGGGGTACTCCACCACTGAGCCACATCCCCAGCCCTATTTTGTATTTTATTTAGAGACAGGGTCTCACTAAGTTGCTTAGGGCCTCAAAGCCTGAGGCTGGCTTTGAACTCGCGATCCTCCTACCTCAGCCTCCCAAGTGCTGGGATTACAGGCGTGCGCCACTGCGCCCGGCAGACTTTCTTCTTTCTTATAAGCAAAGATACAGTGCAAGTATGGTGCTAAGTGGCAATTGATTCTTAGTCTTGGTGCTGAACATTAGGGAGTTGGGGACTATGGCAAATGGAAAGTATGGCCTGAACAGAGGCAGCAGCACCTAATCAATGCCAATCAATTATCAGCATAGGGAACACAGGCCCCATATTGCAATATTTCCCAATGTTTAAAAAGAAGCAAGAAGTGTGGACTTCAATGCGTAATTTTCTAATTTTCTAATATTACTAATTTAATTTGGAGGTTGATGTCTGGCAAACCAAATAAAACATATCTGTGGGCAACACCAAGTCCATGGCCACCAGTTCAGTCTCTGGTTTTAACTGTCGCACAAAACTGCAGAACAGCTATGTAGTCATAGTTGATGTGGCTTTCCCTAACAATATAGTAATATTGTTCTAAGAAAGTCAATAGTATTCCTAGTGACATGGTACTTTACAAGCAATAGAGAAATACGGAACTAAGAAGGCTAATTATCTATGGTTAGCAATTGATAATAAGGTTATGCCCGTCACAGAATGACCATAAGTGGGACAGAAATAATCGAAGAGAAGAGAACATATTTTTAAGAAGCTAAAGTGAACAATTTTGTTAGAATGTGTGTTGTCTTCTGTTACCTCCAGATGGGGCCACCCTCGCTCTAGAGCTGCTTTGGCTCCAGATGTCTCAGTTCCTTAGGAGCTTGGTCTGCCTCTCTTCCTCCCCTGTTCCTCTGGCCCCAGACCACAGCCTTGATCATCCCCAGCACCAGTAACAGAAGCTAACATCCAGTGGGCATTGTCCTGGACCAGGCACTCTTATAAATGCTTTCTATTTCAGTAGCACCTCCAATCTTCCCCAAACCTAGGAAGAGGGAAACTTTTCTATTCCCATTTTACAGATCTGCCCATGTTTCCTACAATAACTAAGATTCAGTCCAGTGTGACCCACCCCAGAGTCCAAGCTCACAATTCCTACTCTTCTGCCTCTGTTTGTTAGTGGGTCTGTCTCCTACAGTGATAGGGGACTCACTATCTTATGAGGATCTTCTGACTATGTGAAACTGCAGTATTTGAAGACCTTTTTATTCCCTTCTTTCAAATGAATCTCCTTCCTTGACCATCCATCACTCACTGGTTAGATGAGCTGGTAAACTGCATGACCTCTCTGGACCTCAGTTTCTCCATCAATAAAATGGAGATAGGTGGGAATTTCCTAGGGCTCTCTCTGTCCATAGTAAATGTTCTGGGAATCCAAAATGCTGAGGGAACGCCAATGGTTGCATGTGACCTTCAAGGTCTTCTTTGTATCACTTAATGTACCCTCAAGAAGGCAACTCCTGGGCATCCAAATGGGTTCACGGGGTAGGTGTGGCTGGTGGGGCACAGCAGTCAGGAGCTCAATGCAGCTGTGTGACCTCGCTCATTCGGTCTACCTGTGAGCCTCAGTCTCCTCATCTGTCATGTAAGGCCATCACAGTGATTCAGGCTTCTCTGGGTTGCTGAGACGAAAGGAAGAGCTTTATCCGTGGGCAGCCCCAACAGGGACCGGCTTGAGGGCGGGCGAGGGGCGGCGCGTCCCACTTGTCCGGAGCAGGCTGGCGCGGGGCTGTCCTCACAGGTTACATAAGGCCTCTGGGCTGGAGGCGGCGGCGGGGAGCGCGCGTCCGTGGGGGCAAAGGGGCGTGGGGAGCGCGGTGCGGCTGGGATCCCGGGGCTTGAGTGCGCCGCCGCTGCCCGAGGTGGGGCGCGGCGCACAGGGAGCGCAGGGCGCGGCGGAGTCGGGTTTCAGAGCGCGGGCGACTCCGGGCGCGGGCGACTTTGGGCGCGGGCCGGGATCCTGCCCGCCGCCGCCGCCGAGCGCCGCCTTTGTTCCCTGCAGGAAGGGCGAGCGCGGCGGCTAGCGCTCTGCGCTCCCGGCCCTCCACCGAGCTCGGCCACTCTGCCCGTCCGCCGTACGACTCCGGGGCTCCGCAGACACTCGGGATGGCGCCAAGGTGGGACCCGCTTCCCCGCGCCACGGCCCCCTCGGACCAGACCGCCCGCCTCTTCGTCTTTGCCTCGGCCACTTATTGCAGGAGAAACGGGCAGTGCTGGCACGTGCTGTTGCTGCTGTCCATCTCCACGCTCCTCTCCGCTGTCACTCAGACACACGCCTCGACAGGTAAGCGACCCAACCTGAGGATGGCACTGTCTGCCTCCACGCTCCGGGGAAGTTGGTTTGGACGGCGGGCGCGGCTGCGGTGCGCTCCTCATTCCTGGACATAAAAGGGAGTCCTTGCCACTACGCGCGCCCTGGCGGTCCTACCCGCGGCTTTCTCAGGGCTCTGTGAGGGTTCTAGTCGCAAATGGGGTCCCTGGGCAGCTGGGACTGTAGAGCGCTGTCTGGGCGCCCGAGGTGCCTGAGCTGGGCGTGGCCCCTCCAATCTTCGGCAGAGAAGGACTTCGGAAGCACTTTGTCGCCAGAGGCAACAGTTAGCCTCAGTGCACCCAGCGCACGCGCTCAGGTTGTGCGCTCTGGCTGGCTCATTGGAAAGGCAGGTCTGGTGCCTTCTTGGTACACAGGTGCGGAAGCATGAGCACCGACAGGGACATCTGGCGCCTTTGCCGCGCCAGAAATAATGGAACTGAATTGCTTCTCACACTTACTTTAGCTTTTAGTTACCTAGGAGGTCACATTTATCATGAGCGTGGATGGTGGAAAGAGCTGTGGGTCAGAACTGGGGAATCTTGTCCTTTCTGTTTCCTGGGCTTTAGTTTCCCCACCAGGATTCAGAGGTGGTTGGCTGAGTACTGGAGTCTGAGGTTAGATAGTTAACTGGGCTAAGTGGGTTGGGGTCAGACTGCCTGGGTGTGAATCGTGGCTCACCTGCCACTTTCAGGATGAATTTCACCTCTCTGTGCCTCAGTTTTCTCATCTGAAAAGGAGGAATAGTGAGATGATCCTGCCTCCTAGGGATGCTGTGAGGATTCAAGGGAAAAATAAATGTAAGGTGCCTTGCTTGCTCCTGACACATATGAGGCACAGAATAAATGACAGAACTTCCTCTCTGCTTGATAGAACTGCTTGATCCTTGCAGTAACTGTTTGGAAAGCAACACAGAAATTTTTGCAACACTGAAATAGAGAGGCTTAAGAAGTGGCTGGTCTGAAAGCTAGAACTTGAGTTCAGGTCCCCAGACTCCTGATCCTGCTCAGCCATTTCCCATTTCATTCACTTCGTTAGGAGAATCCAGCTCTCAACAGTGATTTCTGACCCCTTTTGAATTTAGAGGATTAGTATACAGCCCTGATTGAGTGGGGAATGAGAAGACTGTGAAATAACTCCTGGTCCCCTGGTGGAAGTCAGGGATGGAGTGGGTGGCCTTGATTAACTCTTTGTATCTGAATCCTGGGATAGCTCCGACATGACTCCTAGGGAGTGAGACTCAAATGCGATGATAGCTTTTCCTGCCAGAGCATCCAGCCTGGCATTTTTTTTTTTTTTTCAGATGAAAGGGCAGCTGGAGCATAGTTTTGGCTTCTGAGCCCGATGACCCATGTTGGAACGCTGCAATTTTGCGTGTCCTACAGGGCACTGCCAGCTCAGTGGTAGAGGGCAGCTTTTGGATTCTGTGGTCTTTTGAGAGCTTGACTGTAACTCCTGCTTCCTCAAAGGAAGAGGGGTCTGCGGAAGGGAACTGATGTTTCTTTTTCCTCCTGAGTTTGCAGCCTGGAGCCCTGCTGTCAGGTCAGGACTGTTGTTTCTAACACAGAGGAAGTCCTGTTTCCATCCATAACGTAGAGCAGCAGGTCCAGGAACTCCTCAGGAGGGCCATTTACAACTGATGCCATTCAGTGTCCCTTGCAGAATCTGAAGCCAGTTCCTGGAAATGTGAACTCTCCAGAGTTTGCACGTACTTCCATGTGGCTAACACTTACACATCACTGTATGTTCAGGTCAATCGGGAACACGTTACTGTTTCATTCATCCACTCCTGACAGTCTCTCCAGGAGCTGAGGACTGAGGACTCTTACTATTTCTGTTCTTCAGATGAACACACTGAGATCCAAGGTCACAAGGCTTCCAAGCATCTGGGGTAGCTTTAGAATGAGGGAGTGTGACTCCAGTGTCCTTGCTGACTATTATCAGTTAGAGCAGCTTCACAAATGGAAGGACCTTTCAGAGGCCCATAGTATCTCATGAACCCCATAATCAGAATGTCACAATTGTAGCATGAGCTCATTGCATCTGCATGGCATTGTGCAGTCTATAAAGCACTTAGCTTCCACCACGTCACTGGATCTGCCACCTAGTAGTGCTGGGAAGTTGGGCTCCATCTTATAGAGGAAGCTCAGAGAGGGTGTGTGATTTGCCTAAAGCCACACAGTTATTCCTGGGTAGATCCAAGGTAGCCCTACACAACTGTGAACTCCAAGACTGACACTTTCTCCCATGGGACTACTGCTCAATTGGCTGTAAAAAACAAACTGCTATGACTTTATAGCACCAATATGAAACAGCAGCTTTCTAAGTGCTTTATGTGAATCAACTCCTTCAATCTTCACAACTCCACTTATCATCCCCTTTCACAGATGAGAAAACTGAGGCACAAAGTCATCTGTCCAAGGGTGTGTGGCCTTCAGTGGCAGAAATTCAATTTGAAACCAGAGGGTCTGACCTCAGAATTTATGCTCTTAATCACTAAGCTAACCCCTCCAGCAGCGTAGCTTCCGACGCATGTCTGTAAGTGGATTGTTATGAGCTTGTTGCCTTAGTAGTTGGGCAGTTTCTTAAAAAGCTAAACGAACACTCTGCAGCCTTGTGATTTCACTTCTAAATATCTCCTCGAATGAATGAAGAGCACATGTCCACCATCAGACTCCTATGTGTTCATAGCCACATTCTTCACAATGGATGAATATTTATTCATCCACAGGTGAATAAATAAGATGATGCGGTTCGTGCTTTCAGGGGAACCCTATTGAGCATTACGGAGGGGTGACACACAGATCCTTGCTATAGCAGTACAGATGCACCTTAAAGGCATTATGCTAAGTGAAAGAAGCCAGGCATGAACTGTGCATTGTCAGAGCCCATTTATACAAAGTTTCTAAAAGGGCAACACTGCACAGATGGAAAGCATCAGCAGCTGCCGGGCCAGGGATAGAAACAGGGACTAAGTTCTCCTGGGCACCAGGAACTTTCTGGGGAAAGGTTCTAAAACTGGACTGGGGTGGTGGCTGTACAACCTATACATTTACTAAAGCTCACCTGACCGTGCACTTAAAGTGGGTGATTTTCGTGGAGTATACTATGCCTCAATGAAGATAGTTATAGGAACAAAAGCAAGCATTCTCCCAGGACACCAGGCTTGAGGCTCCAGCCCAGGGCACACCTGACCCACAGCTGGCCCCTTGCAAGCTGCCAGCTCAGAGGGCACTGTCTCTCTGGGAAAGGGGGTCCTGAGTTCCAACTGGAACGGTCAGGTCCACCTGCACCTCCAGCTCCACTGTTCCCAGCATCCCCTTCTGTCCTTGTGGGCCCAGGGGAAGGCTCCCTGTGAGGGCTGGAACATGGCTTACGGTGATTTGCAGATAATGGACTATTGAAAAAATGGACCCTTGTAAACTTCCTGTTGTTCCTTCAGCACCTCAACCCTGTCCACATTTCAAGTGTTGGGAAACCTGGGTTTCATCACACACTCCCTCTGTGAACTCAGAGGGGTCACTTTTCCCTTTCTGAGTCTCAGTTTTCCTGTCTATAAAATAGGGAGGCAAGATTCACTCATGTTCGTATTCCTTCTAGTTTAAAACACTGGAAAATAACCACCTTTACCTAGTTGGAGGTCTAGCTTGTTCCACATAGTTTAGTTCAACAAATACAAACTTTGCAGACCTGCATGCTGACCGGGGACAGAAAGGACTTGGGCACAGATCTGCCCTGAGGATCTTGTAATGCCCAGGCAGAAACATAGGGTAACAGACAGTAGTCCTGCCACCTTCTCACTCGGTATCTGTTCTGTCCTGCGTGCACCCACCCTCATCCTCTTACACCATCCTGTTTAAAGAGACCCCTTGCAGTGGGGCATCACCTCATGGTTCATTGTATCTCTAATGGGTCGGGACTGGGCTTCAGGACAGCATTGTCCCTTCCTTTCCCTGTGAAGGCACAGTGTCATGGGGATACCTGCTGTTTTGGAAGATGAGCTATTGTTGGGGAAGGGTGGTGTGTTTATAAATAATTTGTTCCTGCTGACAGGTGCTCATACGCGTAAGCTATTTGCTTCTCTTTGAACTGTTTTATTGTGAAATATCACAACCGTTGGGAAAAGTGCATGCTGAAAGTAAAGCCCTATTATTATCACAGAACAAACCTGAAACCCAGGACTAGCCCCCAAGGCTTTGGAGGCCCCATGCTGGGATTTTCACTCCCTCCTCTCAGAAGTGACTATCACCTTGTCTCTTGTAGTCAACACTTACTTGCATTTAATACATAATTTTACTACCTAAGTACATGTCCTTGAATTCTGAAGTTTGGTTTTACTTGGTTTTGAACTTTTACACGCAGGGTATATTCTTTGCTATCTGGTTCCTTCACTGAATATTAAGATTTTGAGATTTATTCATGTCGTCGTATATGTCTGCAGTTAGTTCATTTCCATTGCTGTATAATATTCCATTCTGTGAATACACCAAATATTTTTTATGTTTTTCTCCAGTAGCATTTGGGTTGTTACCACTTTTGGCTAATGTAACCATGTGGCTCTGAACATTCTTGTGTATATCTCTGGTGCACATGTGACAGAATTTATATCAGTTCTAAACCTAGGAGTAAAGTGCTGGCTCACAGGATGTGCATACCTTCCCCATGAGAGGCAGTGCCAGTGTGTTCTCACTGTGGCTGTACTGACATACATGGCCACCAAGAAATGAGAGTCCCCATTTCTTCATCTCCTCACCAGTGCTTAGTATTCACACTGAAATTAATTTCAGCATTTCTAATGGGTACACATGAAAACCTTCCTGTAGCCTTAATGTCCATTTTCCTGATTAGTAAGTTAATCACCTTTTCATATGTTAATGGACCATTTTGATATCCTGACTTATTTTATTGAGGTGAAATTCATGACATAAGATTATTTTAAAATCTACAATTCTTTGGCATTTTGTGTATTTATGCAATCACCATTTCTGTCAACTTCCAAAACGTTTTCGTCACTCTCCCTTTGTCCCCCACTCCCAGCTCCTGGCAATCACCAAACTGCTTTCTGTCCTCATAGATTTGCCTATTCTGAATATTCATAGAACACGTGACCTTTATGTCTGGCTTCTTTCACTTAGCATAATGTTGCAAGGTGAATCCATTATGCTAGTTAGGTTTTCATTGCTGTGACCAAAATATCTGACAAGAACAACTTAGAGGAGGAAGGTTAATTTTGGCTCACAATTGCAGGAGGTCATTCCATAGTTGACCAGTTATATTGCTCTGGGTGTGAGGTAAGGCAAAACATCATGGCAGAAGGGTGAGGTGAAGGACTACTGCTTACCTCATGGCAGCCAGGAAGCAGAGAGAGAGAGGGAAGAGGGTGCAGAGAAAATGAACCTTTCAGTGCATGCTGCCAGTGACCCACCTTCCCCAACCATGCCCACTCGCCTGAAGTTACCACCTCTTCATTCAAACTAAAAATGGACTAATTAGGTTGCAACTCTCATAAATCTAGTCATTTCACCTCTGAATACTCCTGCATTAACACAGGAGCTTTGGGGAACTCCTCATATCCAAACCATGACATTCTGCTCCTGGCCCCCAAAAGCTCCATTTCACAATGTGCAATGTATTTGGTCCATTTCCAAGACTTCCCATGATCTTAATAGTTCCAGCATTGCCCAAAAGCCCAAGTCCAAAGTGTTTCTGAGACTCCAGGAAGATTCTTGGTTGTAATTCCCTGTATATATCAAAAGCAAGTTACGTATATCCAGCATGCAGTGGCACAGAGTGAACATTCCCACTCCAAAAGGGAGGATACAGACATCGATAAAAGGGATGACACCAGGGCAAGACGTAAATCCAGCTGTGCAAACAAGTCCTGGAGTTCCACATCCAGCATCTGGGGCAAATGGCATCATGATGTTAGCTCCAAAGGGCTTGGCAGCCCTGCCCCGTGGACTTGCCAGTTGCAGCCCACATGGCCTATGTCTTAGGCTGACTTTTCCCACAACCAGCAGCTTTCCTTGGCAGACAGTCCATGTTGCTGGCATTTCTTAATCCCAAGGGTCTTCATTGCAGCTTTGGCTTCCTTCTCATAGCTTCACACGTTGCCTTCTCTGGGGATTCCTGCATTTCAACCCTGCTACACTGTGCCTGAACTCCCAGGCTTTCTTTCAAAATCTAGGTGGAAGTCTCTATGACCCCTTAATTCCAGCATTTTGCATTCTTGCAGAATAGCATCATGTGGATGATGCTGAGGTCTGCCACCAATTTGAGAAGTAGCTGGGCCCCCTTGGACTATGGCTGCTATGACCTCTGAGTGCCTGGGCAGCTGAGCATAGCAAAACAAATCCTGGGAAAACAAATTTGTAGGCCCCCCTGTGTGAGCAGAATGCCCCCATTGAATCTTCTCAAAGGAATTTTTGCTTTTATACCCTTGAGCCTGTGATGGCTGTGGTCTCGTCAATTCCTGAGATGCTATCAAAGCATCTTTCTGCTTGACTCTGTGTGAAGTATTTAGCATCTCTTTAGTAGCTATAATCTCTTCAACAACCATGTCTTCCTTGGCCCAAGTTTTATGTGTGCTTTTCTGGACAATCTGCAAGTTTTTAAAATCTTTCTGTCCTGGTTTTCATAGTGAACCTGGCCTAAAGCTGATAGCAATATCCATGCCACTACCTGAATACTGCGCTGCCTTGAAACTTCCTCTGCCAGATTAATTCGTCCATAATCTTTAAATATAGCCTCATACAGAGTCTAAAGGCATGGCCAAAAATGTAAAAAAATGTGCAATTCTTTGCAGAATCCAACATGAATGACCTTTAGAGGTCATTCCCAATAGGGTCCTCATTCCCCTCTGAAGCTTCATGAGCAGTCTTTACTGTTCGCATTCCTGTGGGCATTCTGGTCTTCTGAGCTTGAATCACCTGTTAAACTTCTGACAGCATTCTAAGAATTTGCCAGCCTGTGTCTCTAAATGTTTACAAACTCCTACCACAAACCAATTCCAAAAGTTTTTAATCTACATAATTCCTAGTCTCAGCATCAATCCCACCACTCTGTACCAGTTTCTGCATTAAGTTTTCATTGCTGTGACCAAAATACTTGATGAGAGCAACTTAGATGAAGAGAAGTTTATTTTTGCTCATGGTTTCAGAGGTTCGTTCCATGGTTGGCCAGGTCTATTACTCTGGGCCTGAGGTGAGGCAGAACATCATGGTAGAAGTGTGGTGGAGGAAAACTGTTTATCTCACGGTGGACAGGAAGCAGGAAGAGAGAGGAAAGGGGCCACAGGGAAGGTGAACCCTTTCAGCACACCTCTAATGATCCATCTCTGGGATCCATGCCCCTCCTGCCTACAGTTACTACCCAGTTAGTTCATTCAGACTTGGATGGACTGATTAGGTTACTGCTCTCATAATCTAATCTTTTATCTTCTGGATATTCCTGTATTAGCAGGATCTTTTGGGGGACACCTCTTATCTAACCACAGTGTCCATGTCATGCCATGTATCAGTACTTTATTCCTTTTATGACTGTATAAATGTTCCACCATTTGTGTAGACCACATTTTGTTTTTCATTCATCCATTGATGAGCACTTGGGTTGTTGGTACCCTTAGGCCATTGCGAACAGTGCTGCCATGAACACCTCTGGACCAGAATCTGCTTGAGTGCCTGTTTTTAATTCTTTTAGATATATGCCTAGGAGTGCAATTTCTGGGTCATATGGTAATTTTTGTTTAGGATTTTTTAGAAACCCCCAAACTGTTACCCACAGCGGCTGCACCATTTTACATTTCTACCAGCATTGTATGAGGCATCTAATTTTTCCATATGTCACCAATTCTTGTTATTTTAGGACTTTTTCATCCTTGCCATTTAGTGGGTGTGAAGTAGCATCTCATTGTAGTTTTGATTTGCATCTTCTCATAATCAATGACACCAATCATCTTTTCAAGAGATCACTGGCCATTTGTTTATCTTCTTTGTAGAAATTCTGACTTAAACATATAAATTAGAGCAGTTCAGAATTTTCCTGTAATAATGTCTCTTCTGGTCCTTAGTCATCCTAAGAGAGAAAGAGGTAGGTAGGAGTGACACCTGAGAGTTCACATCATTGACTTTTAGTCTCCATCACCCAATGGACAACTGTCCAGCACTTGAACTTTGGCCATATTGTCATTATTATAAACAGTGCTGCTGTTTTCTTCAGACAAATGGCCTTTGTTTTCTTTTTTATTTCCTTTGGCTATACTTCCTCAAATGGACTCACCCACCAAACAACAGAGCTAGTTGGATAGTTCTTATTTTCTATTTAGATGGATCTTTGTTAGATACAGATTTAATTGTGCCACTTCCTAGTTTAATTGCCCTATCTGGGCTATCATTGTCCCTAGGATGGAGTCCTGCTCCTTGCTGAAAGGGGCCCTGCCTCTCCTCCACTAATGCTGAGCTCACACCAAACCACTGGCAGGCCTCTGAAGGAGACTTGTGATGTCCAACACCTACATCTTTGGATGGGCCAATTCCTTTTAGAATATGCCCCTCCCCTTCTGTACTGGCAATCCCCATTCATCCTTTGGCATTGTGTTCTAGGAAGCCACTCCTCCCCTCCTAGGTTTATTGGTGTCTCCTAGTCTTAGGGTTACTCAGACTGTGTGGTGACCATTGATGACTCCTGTGTCTCCCATGCATGGGAAGCCATGAGGCAGGGATGGGCTTTATCCAGCTCTGAATCTCAGAAGTTAGCACAGGGCCTGGAACAAAGTGGACACTCAGTAAACTTTTTCAATGAATCAAAGAAAGGATGAATGGATTTGTCTCGCCTGTGGTTTAATGTACCCACTTACTACATCCTTTGTGGTGTGTAAATCATCCCAACACTTCTGCAGCTCTGCAACTGTGGAGTGACCATGGTTGAGTAATCAGAGAACATGATGGGCTTTTAGTTTTCTTTAATAACTTAATAATTAGGTAGGCTGGAATTTACACTAATGTTACATTGCTCCTTATTATATTAATTGTATAAACAATTTATTTTCTAGAGTATACGCTAGCTATTATTATTCCTAATGGCTTACACTTGGTCAAAGGTTTCACAGTTATCTTTTCTCTTTTAGCTAAATGTGTAAGCTTGTTTTCCAGTTTTCTCTTAATGTCTATGACTTGATCCATTTCAAATGGGCCATAGATTAAGGTATAACCTGAAGTCAGTTCTTCAAAATAGTTCCCAGTATTCTTGAAAATACCAAATACATGTGAACTATTGGCACATCATTGTTATTTATTACATCAATTTTTAATCTAATGATATAAACTTAATTCTGTAATCCTTCCTTATAACATGAATCACTTTCTTGTGCTTGTTCATCATGTGTTTAAATCCACATAGTTTTGATGGTTATTGTTTTGTATTGTGTTTTAAAGCCTAGGAAGAGGTCAGTCCTGCTTCCTTCTATAGAATATTGATTGATCATGATGTGATTAGATCCTAAGAGTGTACTAGTGGAGGTAGACAGGTGAGTGTTGGAAAGAGGAAGGCAATCTTACAGTAGGACTCAGTGTAAGAATTAATGTTCACTGAGGAGAATGGATAAGGCAATAAGCTTTCAAAGTCAGAGCACAGATTGTGGGGCCTGAGCTGCAGGCCCTACAGGGTGCAGGGGAGCTGAGATGGTATAAGAGGTTATGAAGGAACCACATTTGCCAATGGATCACCTTCCTCTGCTCCACCCCAACTAGAGAGAAACAGTCTAGGGTGAGGACAGAATCTGGGAGAAAGTTCAGACTTCTTCCTGGGCACCTAAGGAGGTAGACATAGTTCCCATGAGAACTCAACTCAACCCAGCTCAGCCCAGCCCTAACCACGTCAGCCCAACCCAACTCAACTCAACTCAACCCAGTTTAACCCAATCCAACTCTACTCAACCTGTTTAACTCAACTCAACCCAACCTTAACCAACTCAAGCCCAACCCAACTCAGTTCAACTCAACCCAACTCAGCCCAACCCAAACTAATCCAGTTCACATACTTTGCATGCCAAGGGTGATTTAATGGATTGGACAGAGAAGAAAACTGTCCTGAGGGCCCTGGTATCTCTCTCTAATGACCAGAACCCTCTGACTTCAAAGGTTAGAGAGCCCCTTCCTGGACCAGGAGAATGTGGCCAGAGTCTGATTGCAGCGAGTAGCCTGGCCTTAGGCCTCTGTAGGAATCATCCCTTTCACTGTGGCCCAGCTTAAAAGCCCCATCTCACACCAACTAGAAGGTCTTCTGCAACTAGCCTCCTGAAGAGACCTTCTTCAAAAGCTTTGTCCTCTTCTGTGGTGTGGCTGCTTTTATAGATGTCTGTCTTCCTTCCATATTTCCTTGGCTGCCTGCTCTCTCTAGGGTTCCCCGGGTGGCTTCTGAGGTGCTCTGGACCCAGTGCCCACCTGGAGGGAGCCACAACCCAGCAGTGGAGGTGGGTGCAGCAGCTGGCTTGCATGCCAGGGAGCTTGTCCTGAGTGTGCATGCAAGCCTGGGCGCTGCTTGGGTAGGGACATCCATTTCCACCCCAGGTGGGGGAGATGTTAGGACCTAAGCAGCCTTTGAAGAAGGAGATTTTTTTAATAACATTAAACATTTTTACAGTAAAACTAATGCACAGTCACTGTAAAAACCTATGGCAAAAAATAAAGGAATTTGAAAAGATTACATATTATCCTATAACTCAGCGATAAACCCTGCTAACATTTGGTGAAATGTCTTCCAAATTTATTTTCCAGGTCTAAGTATGCATGCATATTAGCAGATAAATAGATCATTCTGTACATTATATATTTTTATGATTTTTTTAGTTGTAGATGGACACGATACCTTTATTTTATTTATTTATATGTGGTGCTGAGGATCGAACTCAGTGTCTCTACTGGGCAATGTTGTAGGCAAGCACTCTACCCCTGAGCCACAACCCCAACCCTGTACATTATGTTTTGATTGATTCTTCCCCTTATCAATCACCTGGACACTTCCTCTAGAACATTACCTGATCTTCTCCAATATTCTTTGAAATTAAATTAGCACTGCATTGCATGCTTATCCCATGACTAACCGAGCCCTCTTTCAGACCTGTTGGCCATTTCTCCTGGTTCACTGTGGGAAACCCTGCTGTGATGACCATCTTCTTATAGCTCCGTATTTGATATGACTGCCATTATTTCCCAGGGCATATTTGCTGAAGATGTGATGGGTCTAGAGCATGTCACCTTCAAGGCTTCATCGTGCTCTTGACAAAGGCCACAGTCTCCTAGAGTGCCTTCTTTGCCTCTGAGAGTGTCTTGCTCACAGCTGCTACCTCTCTGACCCAGAAGGAAAAGACGACAACAGTGAAGGGGTTGCATGGTGGCTCCACGCTGTGGCCTTGGGAACAGGCCTGCCGATTCTTCCTCCCAGCATCCTTTTCCATTCAGTTTGCACACACCTTGTGGTGAGGGTGGAGGAGCGAGGTTTGTTCCAGGAAATTAGACAGTGAGAGCTCCGTCCCAGGGACCTTGGTGGTTGTCATCCTTGGGGATTCAGAGGGAACCATTGTCCATGCTGTCCTCTTCAGGAGTCTTCACTCACCCAAGGTGAAGTCCTGTACCCGTGGGTTTTAAAAGCTCCTGGCTCCTTTCTAAGGTGTGGCAGAGTTGAGAACCCAGTCCAGTCCAAAGGCTTTCTTTTAAAGGTGGTGTCCTGAGACCCAGAGATGGAACATGCCATCCATGTCCCAACACAGGTGGCAGAACTGGCACCCAGGGAGAGGTTTCAGGAGTGTAGCCCATGCCCACAAGCTCTGGGATTTAGGATCCTGGGTTCAAATCTCTGCTCTGCTGCTTCCCTCTGAGTGGTCTGGGACCAGTTACCTCTTTTTTCCTTTTCTCCTCAGTTGTAAGTCAGGTCAGTGTTTCCTATTTGTGAGGACTGAGGAGACCAGAATCAGGCTTGCCATTGATGGCCAGTTTTTTTTTTTAATTTTTGTATTTGTTCTTTTTAGATACATGGGAGTAGGTGTATTTTGACATATTATACATACATGGAGCATAGTTTCCCATTCTTGAGGTTGTACATGATGTGGAGTTACATGGGTTGTGGATTCATATAAGTTATGTCGTATTCATTCTACTGTCTTTCCTATTCACATCCGCTGTCCCTTTCTTTCATTCCCCTTTGTCTAATTGAATAAACTGCTATTCTTCCCTCCTTCCCTCTTATTGTGTGTTAGCATCCTCATATCAGAGAGAATATTCAGCCTTTGGTATTTTGGGATTGCCTTATTTCACTTAGCATGATATTCAGTAGTTCCATCCATTTACCAGCAAGTGCTGTAATTTCATTCTTCTTTATGGCTGAGTAATATTCCATTGTGTACATATACCACATTTTCTTTATTCATTCATCTGTTGAAGGGCACCTAGTTTGGTTCCATAGCTTAGCTATTGTGAATCAAGCTGCTATAAACATTGATGTGGCTGCATCACTGTAGTGTGCTGATTTTAAGTCCTTTGGGTGTATACTCAAGAATGGGATAACTGGGTAGTTCCATTCTAAGTTTTCTGAGGAACCTCCATACTTCTTTCCAGAGTGGTTGCACCAATTTGTAGTCCCACAAGTAATGTATGAGTGTCCCTTTTTCCCACATCTTCACCAACATTATTGTTACTTGTATTCCTTGATAATCGCCATTCTGGAGTGAGATGGAATCTCAGTATAGTTTCAATTTGTATTTCTCTAATTGCTAAAGATGTTGAACATTTTTTCATGTATTTGTTGACCATTCATATTTCTTCTTCTGTGAAGTGTTTGTTCAGTTCCTTTGTCCATTTATTGATTGGGTTATATTTTTTTGTTAAGTTTTTGAGTTCTTTATATATCCTGGAGATTAATGCTCTATGTGAGATCAGGTGGCAAAGATTTTCTCCCATTCTGTAGGCTCTCTCTTCACATTCTTGATTGCTTCCTTTGCTGTGAAGAAACTTTAGTTTTATACCATCCCATTTATTGATTCTTGATTTTACTTCTTGCTTTAGGAGTCTTGCTGAGGAAGTCAGTTCCGGAGCCAACATAGTGGAAAGTTGGTGACCAGTGTAATGCTTCATTACTTCCCTGGGCCACATCATTGTGGGTTCCTTGAGGGCAGGAGCCCTGTTTTATTTATCCATGTTTCCCCAGTGTCAGACGTGGCACCGAATAGACACAATGAGCATTTGAATACGTCTATGAATGAATCATTCAAAGCCTGGGACTGTGGAGATCTTAGTGAAAACCCAGCATTATGAACCCTTGGCCGAGGCAAAGTCTGTGTGTGCCTCCGGCCCCACTGGAAGACCACCCTGCAGCCCTCCACCATGGTGGCTGATGGTGGGCACAGAGGGGGTGGAGCAGTGGCTTATAGAACAGATACATTGGGAATTTGAGTATGTTTCATGAAAAAAAAATTAGGTAAGTTTTTCCCATGTGGGGAAGTAAGAACTGTTGGATCCAGTTGAATGGAGGGGCAAAGAGCCCAGCTGATGCTGACTGAACCTAAATTCATGCAGTTTTGACAACATCACACACACTGAACTCTTGAAATTGACCCAGCCAGCTGCTTCTCCACCTCTGGCCACAGCAGCAGTGCTGGCTGCTCCTGTCTTTATTGTCCTGAGAGGGACAGTGACTAGCTCAAGGTCATGGTGCAAGTTAGCAGCAGAGCCAGACCTAGAACCAGATGTCCTGACACCCAGACTCCCTGGTGCCCTGGTGCCCAGGGAGCTTCACAGGGGCTAAGAAAATACCACAAATATGATTTGTGCTAATAATAATATACAGCTTTCTACATTTTAAGCATACACTTCAGTTATATGTATATAGGTGCATGTTTTATATATGTGCATATGTATATGTATAAACTATACGCATATCTGTGTGTATGTGTGTGTGTGTGTGTGTTTGATATAACTAACCAACAACTGCCCTGTGAGGTGAAGTTGCAATTTGACAACAGTCCACAGGTCAGTGTCCTGGACTCTGTTCTCTCCACTGCACAGCCCGGCTCCCACGGTGGAGCCATCCTCTGCCTTCTTGCCCTTCGACTGTGGTCCATGGACCAGCAGTATCAGCATCACCTGGGAACTCAGTGGAAATGCAGAATCTGCAGCCTCACCCCCACCCAGACCCAACAAATCAGAATCTGTGTTTTAAGGAGATCCCTGGTGATTCCCACGCATGGAGCTGTGTGAACCAACTCTGGTTATGGTGCCCCTGCTTGAAACCCTACCCAGGATAACCACCTGTGTTAGGCAGAGTGAAGGCCTTCCGAGGTGTCTGCCTGCTCCTAACCCCCAGTACCTGAGGCTACATCAAGCTACATGGCAAAGGGGACATGCGGTTACAGGTGGACTGAAGGTTTACAACCAGCTGACCTCTGAAAGGAGAATTTCCCTGGATTATTGGGTTGGGCCCAATGCAATCTCAAGGGTCCTGCAAGTGGAAGAGGGAGGCTGAGGAGGAGGCTAGAGCAGAGAAGGGCTTGACCAGCTGGCTTTGAAGCTGGCAGAAAAGGCCAGGATCAGAGGGGTGGGGGCAGGCTCTAGAAATTGGTAAAGGCAAGGGAACAGATTTTTCTCTTCATGCTTCCAGAAAGCACAGTCTGTTGACATCTTGATTTTTATCCCAGTAAGACCTGTGTTGGACTTCCAGCCTCCAAAAGTGTAAGACAATAAATCTGTGTTGATCTGAGAGACGGAGTTTGTGGTCATTTGCTATAGCAGCAATCAAAGATAGAGACAGCTCTCAAGGCAACATTTGAGGCCCTCAGAAGTCCTTCTCTCTCAGAGTATCCCCCTGCACCCTGATCTCACACTAGCAGGGCCTCTGGAGTGGCTGGGGGGTGGGGAGGGACTCCCTGGGGATCCAGATGTGCTGTTCTCTGCACCCCCAGCACCTAGCACTGTGCCCAGCCTGGGGTCTGTAGTCAGACAAGGCTTGTTGAAGGACTAACCCATGAAACTCTTCTACGTTCAGGTCACCCCCAGCCCAGGAGAGCCTGCCTACTGCCCATCGCAGGGAGGGATGCAGAGGAGACTCATCCAGAGCCTGTGTTTTGACATTTTCCTTTCTTTTCTGCTTTGGACAAATTTCTATAACTCTGTAGCCTCAGTTTCCTTATCTGGAAACAAAGAGGTCAAATCAGGTGACCCTTAAAATCACTGTTCACAAGAACATTCTAGAACATCTGAGTTCCATTTGGCTGAATTTCATGGCCAAATGATTCAACTCAGCAGTGCTCAGTCCTGGTCATCCTGCTCTGAACACGTCCTTCACTGGCAGCCCATTCTTGACTTGGGACATAAAACTGCCCAACAACTGTGTATATTTGGTACAAAACAGAGGCTCCAGTTGCCCTGTCTAGTTAAAATGCCAAATTACTCACTCTCCCACAGAAAGAAAAGAGGGGGACAAAAAAAGAAACCATTTCTCACTGCAGAGATTTTCCATGTGACACATTTTCTAATTTTATTTCAGGTTCAACTGTCTACAGTAGATGGCTCCCTTTCAGGGTCTCCCCCTCCCCTTGTTGGACTTGAGCTTCCAGTTTGGGGAGTGGAATCTTTCTGTTTTGTTGAATACATGCTAGTGTGGGCAGCTATCAGATCATCCCTGCATGTCTTCATTTTCTCTGCTCAAAGATGCACAGCTTAGTGGTTAGTTCTTGGTTTTAGGCCTGGCCAGGGACCCTGGCCAAGGCACTTCCACTCTGGATGCAAACACTTAATCTGCAAAGGGAGGAGAAAGCTGGCTGGCCACAGAGCCAGTGTGGCTGCATTGGAAGCAGCGGATGCTGGGCCATTTCTGAGGGTGGTTCTGTCTGAGAGCGTCCTGGGATGGTGTGCAGCTGAGTCCATATTGACTGCAGCTTTTGCAGCCTGTGCATGTGGCTCCGGTGCATGGAATGGGTGAGACATTTTTAGCACCCGTAAAGAGCACTGTAGCTTTGATTTAAAGACAGGAATTCTGCTCTTGTGGTGTCTGTCACATGCAGTCCCTCCCTTCCATCCCCTTCCCGCCCTGGGTTCAGGCTGTGCAGGGTCTCTGTACTCGGTTGTTGGAGCACTTCCTTTGCTAGTAGGACTTCTTCTCTCTCTGACCTCTGGCACAACTTCTCATTGCAGTCAGAGCGGCTCATCGAAAACACAGGTCCTGTCCTGCCCTGTCCCCTCTTCAAACCCTTCCATGTTTTCCATTGCAGCACAGAAAGTTCCCCACTCTTGGCTGGAGTCAAGGTCTCTTCTGCTCTCACTTCCCTCCCGTGCCCCGGCTCCAGCCACACTGAACTGCTTGCTGTCTCTGGATTTACCATGGCATGTTCCCGTCAAATCTGCACCCACAATTCCCCCTTTACACCTGCTCCTCAAATTGGCCCCTGAACCAGCAGCACCAAGAGCTTACTAGGAACAGAGGGGCCCTGGTCCTGCCCCAGGCCTGCAGCCCAGAATGGACTTAACCACTTCTAGAGGATGGGGGTGACCTCCTAGGAGAGCTGCAGTGCTCTGTAGCATGGGGGTGGGGTACTGGGCAGAGCTGGTTTGGTTCTAGGCTCAGCACATACTAGCTGGCGACTTTGGGTGATTACTAATCCCCTTGAAGACCCCCTTTCTTCATCTGGCCACAGTCACCAGGTTCAATGTCAGTGTTACCCATGCCATCCCTAGGTTCTCCTGTGCCCTTCTCAGTGTTGCTTCTGTCTAGATCTTTCCAGTAGGAGTCTGTCCAAGGACCAGGAGGTTGGAATCATTGACTCTCCAGTGAAGGGAGATAAACAACCCTACTCTGATATGGGAAGGGTGAAGCATAGCTAAATAAGGACTTTGCCAGGTGGGTGGGTGGGATAGAATTAATAGAAAATTCTAGTTTCTGGCTGTAATAGAAATGATCATTTTGCCTGTTACAGCCAGGTCAGTTTTTCATATGTCCATTTGTTTACTCACTTTTATATAACAAACGTCTTTGACTGCCTCCTGGCTACAAGGCAAGACCAGCTTGTTTTCTGCCATCTAAGGGGGATGGCAACACTAAATGAAGATTGGTACCAAAAAACCCTCAGGGTTTATAAATGGCAGATGGTGTTGTGGAGAAGTACAGGGGGCTAGGAAGGTAGGGACTTGCTAAGCTGTACTGGGTGTCCGGAAAGTCTCCCTAGGGAGTGACGTTGAAAATGAGATTGGAGGCTGAATCGATTTAGCCAGGAAAGGGGTGGGCTTGAGGTTTGGCAGAGGAGTGGAATATTTCAGATCAGGAGCAGAAGGGGAGAGGGTTGAGGAAGCAGCTTGAGAGTGGCCAGAGGTGGGGATTGCTGGGACAAAAGAGACAGTGCATCCAACACCTGGCCCTGGGTGCCTTGGTAGCTTGAATCCCATGTAGTACTCATGACCCAGGGGTGCATCAGCTGAGAATTTCAAATGAAGGACAAGATAGAGCAGGACTCTGGGTTCTATTACCTGCCCTCTTCCTCTGCTTACCAGAGTGAATTGCTTCCAGGTGAGGGCCAAGGGGCTCCACCTCTGTATGACTGAAGAGAAGGGAACTTGAGAGAGTCAGCAAAAGTTAAGGAAGTGGGGGCCCAAGTGAGAGACCAAAGCCAGCACCAGGAGCCGCCGCCCTACCCAGAGCCTCATAGGCCAACCCAGCTGCCTGTCAAGAGGCAGCAAATGGCATGCGAGAAAGAGTTTTCAAGAACTGCCCTCTGCAGTGAGGCTCAGTCAGTCCAGGCTTTGCAGAGCTGCCCCTGGGTGCCATGATGGGGTTGCACCAGTGCTGATGGGATCTCTTTTTATTCTTTGACTCTCTCTGGATCTCTGTATTGAGAATGTATATCCATAAACAATGTCGAATGCTCTTGCCAAGGAACAGGAATGAAGATTTGGGAGGACTATGTCTGGTGGGAAGGCTTTAGATGTTTGTCCTTGGGGAGCAATTCCTTTAGAGATGGTTGCACAAGTGGGATCCAAGTGGTGCATGACCCTCCTCCTGCCTAAGCTGCTCCTTTCAAGACCTGCTTCTCAAACTGGGCCATGCTCGTGGTTCTTGGCTGTGTGACAGCAGCCTGCAAAGAGCCACATTGTTTATTTCCTGGAGCGTCTATTTCACTCAGCGGTTGGTAAGTTGGGGTGAGGAGATCAGTAACAACTGGGGAATAGTTTGGAACATTTTTACCTTATTAAAAGAAGCACATGCAAATACATTATGGAGTGGAAACTGAAGCACTTCAAAGCACTTTAATTCAATGTCAAGGTTTCCATGGGACTCTTTGACTGGACTCAGGCCCACAGGTAGAGACCCTCTCTGCTGATGGAAGCTTTTGTGGGAATGGTGTCAGCTGAGAGGGGAGGGGACTTGTCTTTCTTTGTCCCTGCTGAATCCCCAGGACCTAGAACAATGCCTGTCATCCAGCAGGTGCTCAATAAATGCTTGCTGTGTGGATAGCATTGTGTATGTTGATAGCTACAAGAAGCTTGCCTTTCTCCATCTGTGTTTACCTTTCCAGGAATAAGTGCGTGGGGCTGCTCTAGATGGGCAACTTGGGTGGAATGTTAAAAATGCTGCTCATGCATATGCATGTGGGAGACTGGGTAGTCTTGCTGAAGTGCAAGATTTCTAAGAATCGCCCTTTGGAGGCAGCCTCCCACCCAGTGTGGTCCATGCTGCACAGTGGCTCCTGTGGGTGAAGGCAGAGTTCACCAACAATGCACCTGGCACAGCTGGACCCCAGGGCCTCAGTTCTCACAGGCCTGCAAGTGCCCAGCACCTTGCTTCCATCAGAGCCCACTGGTAACTTGAGGACAGAAAATGCTGGACTTTGGGGAGTATCTGTTCCAGTTGCCCCAGATAACAGACGGGAAATGGAGGTGCAGAGAGAACAGGACTTGTTGAGGGGTGTGGTTGTAGACCTGGGTCTAGGACTCTGCTGATGTACAGTGCATCACACCACTTTGAAATTCCCAAGTGCCCTTGACCATAGCTTATTTTCAGCTCTGCCTGCCTCAAGGATGGCCTGGCAGTGTGTGGCTAGAGTTGAGCTTTGGAACCATGAGAAGGACTTCAAATCCCAGTTCTGTCACTTACAACGATGTGACCTGGGCACATGCTCAGAAAGAGCATTGGTTTTCCCATCTGGTCAGAAGGGTGGTTCCCTGGACCGTGTGAGATGCTCAGCAGGGAATTGGGAGGAGCCTGAAGGTAGCAAGTGTTGAGTCATGTGAGCTGTCCCTGAGACTGGACCCCGACCTGCTGCATTAACAGAGAGCTTTTAAATACACATCCCCAGGGACTCTGACTGGGGGAGAGGGGGCCGAAACTAGTATTCTAAAGCCCCCAGGTGGTTCTTCTGGTGTGCAGCCAGAGATGCAGAGCTCAGTACTAGACAATTCATGCTGTAGAAGTAGGACCACATCTGTTCACCCCAAGTCTCCAGCACTAGTGGCCCCAAGCGCATGATAATCATTTGGTACTTGATCATCATTTGTGAAGGAAGGAAGGAAGGAAGGAAGGAAGGAAGGAAGGAAGGAAAGAAGGAAGGAAAAAACGAAGGAGCAGGATGTGCTCAGAACCTGACATTCACCTTGCCCCACAACCCTGAGAACTGGTTATTGCCATCTCTATGTTCCCATGAGGAAACCTAAGCTCAGAGAAGATACAGAATGTGCCCAAGATCACCTGCCTAGTAAGAGTTCCAGCAGGGACTTGTTTGCAGGTCTTGTTGGTGCCCAATTCTGTGTCCTTTTTCAGCACCAGTTTGGGCAAAGTTGGTCCCCCTCAGATCCCTCCAAGGTCACTCCCTCCCAGTTTCTACTGTCCAGTAAGAAGTGCCTCCTGGATTCTCACTTTGGAAGGTCTGATTGCCTCACATTATTCTGGAGGCCTCAGACTCTTCCTCCAGCAAACATTTGGAGACTGACAAGCTGTACTTTCATCTACATTAAACAAGAGTCAGCCTGTTTCAAAATAATGATTTCAGGGTCACCATCTGTTCCAGAGGTTCCCTTAAACTCAAATCCCATTTCAGAGCCAAATTGGGCTTCAGCATCCCGCAGAGAGCAGATCTCTTTGCATAACTGAGCCAGAGATTTTGTAGGAAGATACAATGTGTTTAATAACAACTGTGGAACAAATTTCTTATGTTGTTTGTTTCCGCCTTCTTGGCAGCATCAAAGTCACCACATGTGGACCACAGGCACCTGCTGCAGGCTCAAGTGTCTTCACTTCTGCAGCAGGCGCCCAGTGTGCACCCAGTGTGCATCCAGCACTTCCCGAGGCACTTTCCCATACTTCCCTACTTAGGGGTCCTGATTGGGCGTGGCACGGATAGTTGGGAGCATGATATGCTGTAGGCGGTTGGGGTGCAGATCATTTCATCAGTCTGGGGCTCAGTTTTCTCCTGAGAAGCCATTGGTCTGGGTGTTTTCTGAGGTCCTTCCTGGCTCTGAAGGTTACCCTGTTTCTTCACTGGCCTTGGTCAGTGTAGGCGCAATTTCATGGTGACTGCTGTAGCCATGAGCTCATTCTGCCCCCACTGCTTGTCTGTCCTGGTTGAATTCACAGGAGCTCATCTGTTGGGATGCCCTGGGCAGTTCCCAGGACTGCTCGATTTTGCCCAGGGCATAACATGCCAAGTGCTGAGAGACTGCAGGAGAGCGCGTCTGCTGGGTTGCCAGACTCCCGCCTGCGCTCTACATTCCTAGACGCCCAGTCCCACCCTCTCCTTGGCAAGGACAGGCAAGAAGCCCACTGCCAGGAGCAGCTGCTTGAGGTGAAGTGGTGATTCCTCCTAAAATGGTCAGCTGGAGCCCTCCTTAGAAGTTTCCCGAGGTGCCTTGTTGCCTATAGCATAAATTTTAATCTGCTGGGCCTGACAACTGAGTCTCTCCACTATGTGATTCATCTCCTAAGTGAAAAAGTGAATAAGAATAGATGGGCCAGGCAGGATGGCACACACCTGTAATCCCAGACACTTGGGAGGCTGAGGCAGGAGGATCACAAGTTTGAGGCCAGCGTTAGGAGCTTAGTGAGCCCCTAAGCAACTTGATGAGACACTGTCTCTAAATAAAAAAATAAAAAGGGCTGGGGATGTGGTGCAGTGGTTAAGTGCCCTTGGGTTCAATCCTTGTACCAAAAAAAAAA
>JAJEJO010003598.1:0-16382 GCA_020662805.1 Glaucomys volans | reverse complement strand
TCCCAGCCCTTTTTAAATTTTTTTATTTTGAGACAATGTCTTGCTGACTTGCTTAGGGCCTCGCTAAGTTGCCAAAACTGGCCTCAAGCTTGCAATCCTCCTGCCTCAGCTTCCCAAGCCAGTGGGATAACAGGTGTTCACCACTGTGCCTTGTTCAGCCCAGAGTTTCTGATGGAGGTCTGGAGCAGACCTGAGGATTTGTGTCCCTAATAAGTTCCCAGCTGATTGCTGTCCAGATTACACACTTGGAGAACCACTGGTGTCATGGATAAGCACATGGACTGTGGAGTTTGCACCCAGGCTGTCGGGGTCCAGATCCTGCCTCTGCCACTTACTAACTGTGTGACCTAATTCCTTTGTGCCTTTTTTCCTATAAATCAGAGTTCATAATAACACCTTCCTCGTTGGGTTATAGTGAACATTGAATGACCCTACATTGGTAATCACTTGCAGTCACACTTGGCACCCTAAGTATTCGGGGACCAACATTAGTTTCCTGGTGCTGCCGTAACAAATTGCCAATTTGACTGAAAACAATAATTTATTCTTGCACAACTGTCTGAAATCCAGGTGTTGACAGAGCCACTGTTCCTCCTGGGACTCCAGGGAGAACCCATTCCTTGCAGCTCCTGGGGTCTGCCAGGCACTCTTTGGCCTGCGTCTGCCTTCCTCTAACGTCTGCCTCTGTGGACACGTGCCTTCTCCTCTTCTGTCTGCCACTCCCCTGTGTTTCTTATAAGCACACTTAGCATTGGATTTAGGGTCCAACCAGCGAATCCAGGATAATCTTTTTATCTGAAGATCCTTATCTGTAGAGACTATCTGGATAAGGTAACATCTGCGGGTTCCAGAGACTAGGTTATGGACACTGAGCTCAGTCTAGGAAACATGGGCTATTACTGGATTGGTGTTTCTTTTAGCAGCTGCACTTGGGACTGGCTCACAGCTTCTTGTCTTTGAGGCAGGAAAAGAAGCTCATTTCCGGGTTCCAGTGGCTGGTCGGCTCCATTTTACTCACGACAACCCATTCCCAGGCAGGGGCAGGAAATTCGTTTTCTGAAGCCACATTATAGCATTTCAGCACGTTCAGATTAATCTGAGAAAAACACTCCCGTCCCCAGACCCTGTCAGGAGCCCTCCATCCATGCTGATTTTTAAAAAAATTTTGCTAATATAGTTTTTATTTTAGATGTTGACAGACCTTTATTTTATTCATTTATTTATATGCGGTACTAAGGATCAAACCCAGTGCCTCACACATGCGAGGCCAGAGCTCTACCCTGGAGCCACATCCCTAGCCCCTCATGCTGATTTTCATGGTTACAACCGTATTTGATTCTCATTGCAATCTAGTGAGGGAGGTCATAGCAACCATTTTGGAGGTGGGAAGACTGAGGGCCAGAGGGAAAGCTGCATGAAACTACCTTCCATAGTGATTCTGGACAGCAGTTCATGGGAGGAAACAGAATGGCCAATAATGGTGACCACCACCCCTGAGATTTATCAAATGCATGCCTGTGCTGGACCCTCTGCTGAGGGTCTTACGTCTCTGTGTTGGGTCATTCTCAAAACTCACTTCTGAAGGAGGTGGTATGTTCCTCTGTCACAGTTGTAGAATCAGGATCAGAGGCTGAAGGGCCTCATCTGAAGTTGCACAGTTTTTAAGGCAGAGCCAGGGTTTGAATCCAGAACTGGTAGAGTCTACAATACCAGGCTGCTCAAAGATTCTCCTCCAATACCCCCTCCCCAAATAAGAAGAGATGAGTGACTGCCCAATGACCCCAGGACTACAGCCTCCTGCCCTCCCAAAACTGGTCGGAAGATGAAACCCATGAGAGACGGCCTTGCTGTCAGCAGAGCCTGCTCCTAGCTAGCATCAGGGTGCTGAGGGTAGATGCTACAGCCGTGGGAAGGCAGGGCCAGGCTATGAGAACAGAGAGGAGATGGGCCCAAGGTCACTGAGAGCTGGAACCATCAGGCCATGCTTCCTGGAGGAGGTCGGCCTTGGGAGAAGAGCAGAGGAGACAACGCCTCACCTCAGACATGGGCAGATTTAAACTCCCTGGTTCTGGGATTGGATAGCTGTGTGCCACTGGGCAAGTTATTTAACTTCTCTGTGTCCCATTTCCTCATCTGGGAACCGGGAATGGTAAGAGGGGGTTGTTGTGGAGAATTCAGGGGCTGATTGGCATCACCTGGGGTGCTCATACAACCTCCCATGCCCTGGCCACGAGTGAACCAGAGTCAGGATCCCAGGGGTTGGGATCCACGCTTTACTCCTGAGAGCACTGTCCCCGGTGAGTGTGCTGTGTGGCCTGGGTTGAGAAACAGCGCTATGCAGGTGAAGCACGCGGTGCCCAGGACAGAGTTAGGACTCAGCACCCGCGAGCTATTGTTGTGCTTTCACTGGTTCAACCACGAGGCAGGCATTTATTGAGCCCCGACCTGTGCCGGGCCAGGTGCAGGCAGCCTGTAGATGCCAGCTGTGCGTATTCACTTATGCACTGTTGCTGGCATTGCTACCAAGAGAATGGGCAAGTAGGCTCAAGGCCTTGTGACCCCAAGTCTGATATTCTGAGGAGGAGGCCTCACCAACAAGGGGAGAAGAGGAGAAAGCACATCCTCCAGAGCAGCCGACGCCGCTGTGTGGGAGGACGACTGGAGATCCCAGTCTTTCAGGAGGCAGTGAGGGAGGACAGGAGTGGCCCCCAGTGTGGACCTGCCCCCCCGCCCCGCCCCAGCTTCACACCCATGCCCTGGGGGGCTGCAGGGATGGCCACGTGTTCCTGTTTAGCTGCAGAACTGTCACTCACCCTCAAGTTATATATGAGTGCTTGGGGGTGAGTGTGTGTCTGAGTGTCTGTGAGAGTGAATGCGTGTTCGCATGTGAGAAAGGATCCGTGAACGAATGTATGAGAGTATGTGAGGAGACAATGCGCGTGGGCTGTGCAGTGTGCGAGTGTGTGCCTGTGTGAATGCCGGGAGAGGGGTGGAGAGTGCGAATCTGTGTATATAAGAGTGTTTGTTGCAGGAACAGCTGTATCAATGTGTGAATGTGCATGTGGCAGTGGCTGTAGTGTGACTGAGTGTGTGTATTTGTGAGTGAGAGCGTGAATCTGTATGATTGGTGAGGGTGTGTGTGCATGCGTGTGTGTGTGTGTGCTAGGGAACCCAGTGGCTGCTTGAGGCCCGTCCTCCTCATCTCTGCCCTTTGAAACCCTGTGGTTCAGATGTCTACACCGGCCCTGCCTGCCCTGCCGGCCCTGCCAGCTGGCGGTCTGTGCCCTGCGAATGCCGAGCTGGCGGTTTTCAGGAGCCGAGGGCTGTGTGGCGGTCACACTGGCTCCGCACATTCCCGCTGGTGCAGCTCGCAGGCTCCCACAGCCCCCTTCTCCTCCAAGCCATTTTCCATGTGTTTTTCTCACAGAGCCCTGAGCTGAGCCGAGAGCTGCCTCCTGGCTGGGGTGGTGACTCATTTCAGTTGATGTCATCCTTGGGAGTCAAGGCCCTCAACTCACTCAAAGAGTCTTTGTTTCCCAAATGGAAAAGCAAAGTCCAGAAACCGAGAAGAGTTCACTCCAGAACTCTTCCCCCATGCCCGCGGCTGCTCATGCCTGCCCACACCTGCGGGACTTCACCATGACACCTGGTCTGTGTGGGCCCTGGGGCAGCTCTGTCCCCAGGTTCCCAGAACAGAGGTTTGGGGACCTGCAGAAGTCAGCAGGACCCTGGCACCCTTCCTGAGGTTCAGATATAGCTGTTGTCCTGAGGCTGGTTTCCAGGACTGAGGGCTGTGTGTGTGTGTGAGTGTGTGTTGGGGGTGGTGAGTCCCAGGTCACAACCTGAGGGAGTCACGCCCTCACCATCTCCAGGCCAAACTCAGCCCATTGCTCTCTAGCTCCATGTATCTGCTTTTATTCTGCTATGGCCTACAGTTGGAGGCTGCTTGGGAGGCTGAACTGGGATGGTGTGAGTTGAGAACCTGGCCTAGTCCCTAGTCAGTACCCAATCAGGTTAACTAGGCCCAGTGCTGTGGACCAAGTGTTCACTACATCCAGATCCTGTGCTCCAAGTCAGCTTGGGGTGACCCAGGTTCTGTTGCTGTTTGCCATCTGCAGGTTGGGCGTCTCCAGCAGAAAGGTGACATGTCTTGTTCAGGGTCACATAGCCACTCAATGGCAGACCCAGGCCTCCAAGTCCAGGCCTGTCCGAGGCTGAAGCCCAGGCAATCAACAGAGACAGGACATCAGACCCACAGAGGACACTTTGATGCCAGAGGGCCAGGCAGGAGTGGCAGACTTTGGACTTTTTAAAAGCTGGGTGACTTGGATACTAAGTCTTACCATGTCATCCTGCCTATTCCCCCTTTGAATCCTGACTCCAGTCACCAGTCAACCTCATGGTTTTATAATGTAATTTAACTTTTCCAAGCCTTAGTTTTCTACATTGTAAAATGGGATAACAGTGTGATCTACCTCATAAAGAGCCAAGCTCAGGGATGAGTGGATCCATGGCAAGCTCTTTGAACAGTGCTTGGCGTGAGGCGAGCCCACAGCAACGCTCAGCTGCGGATGCTGTTGTTTCTTGTCATTTGATTCATTCATAGGTCCCCTTTGCCAGGCTCTGTGCTGACGATGAGATGAGTTGGCACGGTCCACGCCCAGGAACCCATTTGGAATCACTGGAGAGGACAGGGAACTGACACCAGAATGCAGACAAATGAGGGCGTCCCGGTAGAAGGATGGACAGGGCTCTGGAACCAACAGGGAAGGTCCAGGAAGATAGTGGGCTGGCCAGGCAGAGCCCAGCATTGGGTCTTCAGTGCTGGTTCATGTACTGAGGTTCTGAGTGGGTTCCATCCCCTCTCTGGAATTTGACTTCTCTGAAAAATGAAAGAATGATCTTTACTTTGCTTCCCTCCTAGCAGAAGGAACAGGTGAGAGGATGCTTTGGAAATTGTATAGGGGGCTGCACAGGTGAGACCTTCTCCCAGCGCCTTCCAGCTGTTGGCCAGGAAGGCCAAGCTGCAGCCCTGGACAGCAGCTCCAGGGCCCCCTCTAAAACATCCTCTCCTTAGCTTAGGACAGGAGTCTGAGAAAGAGAAAGAGAGCCAGAGTAAGAGAGCAGAGAGAGAGAGAGAGAGAGAGAGAGCGCACTCACACAGTAACTTCATTGAGCAGGAAAATTCCTATGCTATATATGAAAACCGGAAAAGGGAAGGAGGCGTTCTAAGTTTACATGTAGAAAAATGCTCTTCTGTAATTCAGAAAAATGGGGTCTTTGATTGTTGCCCGGCCAGGTCTCTTTTCTAAGTTGGTCCAGGATTTTTCCCTGGCAAGGAAATAGTTCTTTTTCTAAGAAATGCTTAGGGTGGTAGGCTTTTCTAAGAACCTCTTGCTCTGTGGTGGTGCAGAATGAGGCAGGGAGCGTGAAATGTGCTGTGTTCGTTCCCCTCGGGAAGGGGGTCAGGTAGCACCAGGAGCCCCTGGAGACTCCAGCCCTGGTGGCACTGAGGTTCCTCACAGGCAGACGTTTTCCTGGGCAGGGCATTCCCTGTCCCTGGCCAAGCCACGTTGTCCTGAGATGAGGAAGTCTGCCTGGAGGGTTGGGTTTGGCCTGGTCCCTGTTGGAGTCATTCCTTCCAGGCCTGAAGGCTGTGGGCTGAGGGAATCGGCCATCCTGAGTGGCTAGAAAAGCTAGCAGATGGGAGACGAAGAGGCTGCAGAACTGGAGGCTCTCAGACCAGCAAGGGCCTTGGAAAAACATTCAGTTCCAGGTTCGGGCTTTATAGGTACTAAGCCCAAGGCTTCCAGAGAAGGGACTGCTGAGAGCACATGGCAATTTGGGGGCAGAATCTGCCCTGTGCCTCATGTGAGATGCCATGCTGTGGCACTGGAGACTGACTTGTGTATGATCCCAGAGGGCAGAGCTAGGACAAGCTGGGTGAGTGGGTGATACAGGGAGATTGCCTCAGTTAATCAGGAGGGGACAGGGTTGGTGGGGCAGGGAGGGAGTTCTTCAACAGTGGACATGTACAAGCAGAAACCAGATGACCATTGATGAGTGTGCAATAGAGGAGACTCCCCAGTTGGTGAGCTGCTCTTTCTCTATGTCACCATCTATGGCTTGTTGAATTCCCAGCTTCCTGTCTCTCTAGAGAGGTGAGGGAAAGGGAAGCCACAAGTCAGGAGTCTGATTTAGGCACCCCCAGAGTCCTCAGGGGACACTTTTCTGGAGAAGTGTCCAAAGGGAAAAGAACGAACAGTCCTGAGAAGATGCAAGAATTTCCTGCTCCCAGCCGGGCACGGTGGCACACGCCTGTAATCCCAGCAGTTTGGGAGGCTGAGGCAGGAGGATCGTGAGTTCAAAACCAGCCTCAGCAACTTAGCAAGGCCCTAAGCAACTCAGTGAGACCCTATCTCTAAATAAACTACAAAATAGGGCTGGAGATGTGGCTCAGTGGTGGAGTGCCCCTGGGTTCAATCCCCAGCTCCCCCTCCCCCCCCAAAAAAAGAATTTCCTGCTCCCAGACAGGATAGCTGAGAAGGGGCAAGGAGGGAGGCACTGGGATTCTCTGAGGCTCCCCAGCTCTTCCTGCAGGCTGCAGAGAAGGGTTATGGAAGACTGCCTTTCTTTCTCGGGTGCTAAGTGCAGGGAATTTCAAGCCAGAGAGGCCCTGCTGAGATTTCCAGGACAGTCACCCTATATACTTAGCTTTCTAGCTTCAGCCCCAGGCCTCAGCCAACGTGGGATCATCAGGACCTTGAGCTTTGGCCCCAGTAGGGATACAGTGACCATCATGAGGCCAACTGAAAGGTTCTGTTGGTTTTCCTAAGCAGGGGTGGCAATGGGAGTGGTGTGGGAGGAGTGCCTTTGGTCTACCCAGGCAGCCTGCCTAGGGAAGGAAGGGAGGCCGGGAGGGAGACATTTGGGTTCTAGGCCTGGCTTGGCTACAACCCAATGCATGACCTCAGACCTGCTCCCTTGGGTCCCTTCCAGACCTCTGACCATGATTCTGTTGTTGGGATCCCAATTCCCCCAATTTCCCCTGGCAAGCGGCAGGGCCCCTCAGCCCAGCCTAGGCCTTCCTTATGGTTGGCAGAGGCGCAGTTCCTTGAGAGACCGCTGGGGGCCGCTGCCGCGCGGTGGTGGACGTTCTCCCTCGCTAGCGTCCTGTCGGGGCTTCTCCGCGGCCCTTGTTGGCCCCGAGTCAGGGAGATGCTCCCTAGCCTCTGCGGTCCTTAAATGCTAACCAGCGCGAGCTCTGGGCTCGGGTCCCAGACCATCATCTGTGGGATGCAGCTTTGCAGAGTTCCCTGGGGAGGCAAGGCTCCAAAGCCCAGGCCAGCCCTGGGCACTGCTTCAGGACCCCACAGATGGAAAAGCTGACCCAGCCCGTTCATTGCCCGGAAGGGGAAATCGAGGCGGACAGGGAAGGGGAGACACCAGGTGTCTGGAGCCTGTGGCAGAGAGGAGGAGGAGAGATGGGATTCCCCTTCTTCACCTCCTCTGGCAAGGTCGCTGTTTTCCCCTTGGGAGGAAAACCTGAACCCAGCCCTGTTTGTTTCTTCCTTTGCTAGGATTCTGTTCTGGTTTCCATGGAAACTGACTTTGGACCCTAGGGAGGAAAGTTGCACCCTGCAGGGACTGTTCAGATTTTCCTCTGCCTGATCCACCTCTAAAGCTGTCTGTTGTCTCCTCCCTGTGCCTAGGGAGGGGCCACCCTGAAATTGAGTCTGAACCAAAGATTCCAGGGGTTGGCAGAAGGAAGATGGTGAGGTCCAGGTTGTATGCATCTGTCTTGGTTCCTTCAAGCCACATTGCTGAGTGCCTGCTCGGGCCAGGCTCTTACTTGGGTCTTTAGAGGAGGGGTGATACCTGTGGCTGGGCTTACAGAGTGGGTGTGGGGCTCCCATGCATTGTGGCCTGAGAAGCATGGAAAAACCCCTCAATGAGAAGGTGGGGGGCAGTATCAATAGGAGGAACAGCAGGAGTGAAGACTAATGGGGAGGGGTGGAGATGAGGAGATGAAGCAGAAGGCTTGCATGGGATTTTGACTTGGTGCTGAAGGCACTGGGGAGCCATTGAAGGTTTTGACGCTCGTGAGTAGCATGAGTGGATGACTACTGTCACCTAGAAGTGAGCCAGGTAGCACAGAGCAGGTTCAGCTCTCTCTCTCCAGCACCACCTGAAGCACATGTGGGGGCTTTATTAGGGTTTAAAATTCCTGACTTGGAGAAGTTGAACATGAAGCTATTGCTATGTATCAATGAAGTGAAAGTATAAGACTGAGGTCATCTTTAGCCCCAGGAGGTATCTGAAGGCCATGAGCATACACAGAATGTTACAAAGGACTCAGCTCTTAGGGTCCTTCTTGTTTAATGCTGTGCAGATGGAGAAACTGATATCAGAGAAAGGAGCAGTTTGCCCAAGAGCACAGATAGAGTCAATGGCAGAACTGGGACTTGAACTTGAGTTCTGTCTTCCCTGCTTTGGACTCTCTCGCTGCCCATGGCCATGTACTCCCTGGGAGAGGGGAGGCAGCCTGGATCCCCAGGTGATGAGCAAGCACACAGTGAAGTCATTGTTGGAGGTAGGATTGGAGCCTGACTTCACTGACCTTCACCAGGGCCTTGGACTCTGAACCTGGAATTCATTCAGTTCAGCCATTGAACATTCAGGATCAGAGCATGGGTGCTGGGGAGATAGGCAGGAGTGGCTCCCAGCTCCAACACTCAAGGAGCTGCAAGGATGCTGAGGTATGCCACTCCTATAATGTGATGTGATGAATGCTACTTAGAATCAGGGTGGTATACTGGAAGGAGGATGCCCAGGCTCTCAGGTGGAGGAATCCTAGAAGGCTTCATTCAGGAGGTAATGATAGTGAAACTGGGTCTTGAGGACTGTGGAGCCATTCCCCAAGTGGAGGGAACAGTACACACAAAAGCTTGGAGGTGGGAAAATAAGACTCACTCAGGATCCTTTTAGTTTTCCAGTATGATAAGAGTATGAGAAATAAGAGGATAACAACAATAAGAGAAATGGTAGCTACCATTTGTTGTGCACTGTGTGTGCTAAGCAATGTGCTCAACATTTTAGGTATCCTATTTTATTCAAGGCACATAGCTGTCCTATGAGGTAGTATTATAATCTGTGGAGAAGTGTAGGCCCTCTCTGAGGAAACAGAGTCTGGAGAGTTCCATGAGAGCCTCCACCAGCAGTGTCCCCCAGCCTCCAGGTCTTCCCCACCCCCCTGCCACAAGATGGTGAGCTGTCTTCCCACCAGCTGTGGTCTCCACCCACCCCCTTCCTCCCCAGCACAGAGCCATCCCAGGACAAGCCCATGGCCCCAGTTGCTGAACTTGTTTCTCTTGGCTCCCTGGCTTCTCCTCGCCTCTCTGGTGGCCTCCTGAGCAGGTGGCCCTTCTGCTAGAGGCCAAGGGGAAATGAGCCAGCAGGCCCAGGCCAGCCTGAGCAGGGGTCACTCCAGGCCAGGGGTCGCTCCCACTCCTTGTATACTGCGCCGTGGGACTGTGCACATGGAGGGAGCCAGGGTCTGAAAGCTGGCCTGGGCTTCCTGTAGATGGGAGGCTCAGCTCCCTCCGTGGTGGAGCCAGTGGAAACAAGGCCTGCGGCCCAGTGCCTGCCCACTTGTCCTCATGGAATGTCTGGGGCCTGGGCATAGGGACAGACGGGTTAGGAAGGCTTTGCAGACTTTAATTTTTGTGACGTTTATATCTTTATATCAAATCACAAACCAATCGCTGAAATTTGTGGAGCACTTGCCCTTCCCACCCTTTTTCTTATGGAATCCCATGTGGAAAGCAGATAGGAGCATCCCCTTCTGGCCAGGAAGCCTTCTGCCCAAGGGCTGTGTATTTGGCAAAGGGCAGAGGCTGGGCCTTAACCATAAGAGCATTCTCTTCTGCATCCTGCCTCCATTGCCCACTCTCCAGCTGGCCTATGGCCAGTACCTGGAAGGGCCACAGTAGCTGGGGTGGTGGGAGAGTACCAGCTCTGGGCACTTGTGATTCCAAGGCCCTGTGTACCCTGGTTCTGATGCTCCATCTGCTGCTTCCTGGCTGAGTCTCCTAGTCAGGCATCTCTCTCCCTGATCATCAGTTTCCTGTCTACAAAACAAAGAAGTTGGATAGAATTCTTTTTTTTTAGGCCAACTCCTGGGAATAGGAATTCCCAGAATTGCCACCGATATGGGCCCTGGGCAGCCCTGGGCAGCCTTCTAAGTGGCTGCCCTTTCCCTGTGTCTCCAGAACCATCACCTGGTGCTGGAATCCCCAGGGGGACCTCTTGGAAACAAGCCACTGGATGTGAGCCTCTGACTCCTTTGTCCTAGGTGAGCCAGGAATGCTCCCAAATCTGGAGCATCCACCAGAAAGGGGACAGGGGCTTCCCCTGATGTTCTCAGAAGAGACAGTAATAGGAGGGAAAGCTGTTTACTGGATTAGATAAGAAGAAAGCAGAGCAGTCAGTAGGGTGCTCTTGGCTATTGTTTTTATCTTAAGGATAGCAGAAAAATAAATCTCAGTGGGATGTTTGCTTCTCTCTCCCACACCTCCATTTTTTTCTTTCTTTCTGTACAAAGATGTGCTATATTCAAGCAAGACAAAAGAACAGGCTTTTAAATTTTTAAAAGTGGATGCAAGGGGTTAAGGTCTTAAAATAAGCAATTGTCTTTGTTTTTCATACATGTATAGGGTGTAATATTGAAAGAGCATGAAGGGGCATTGTTAAAAGAAAGCCTCCTATCCCCAGCCACCAGCCCCCTCCTTGGAGACCCTCTCAAGCCCTGGTTTCTCGTGCATCCTTCTTGAGATATTCTAATACATGCACAGTCATGCATCACTTAATGACAGGGTGCATTCTGAGAAACTCATCCTTAGTCAGTTTTGTCCTCGTGGGAACGTCAAAGTGTGTGCTTCAACTAAGATGGTCATGATCACTAGGCAACACCATCTCAGGGGACCACCCTCATATGTGTAACCAGAATGTTGTTACACAGGGCATAACTGTGTGTTTAAATATATTTTACACACTTATGTATTTAACATATACTTTATGTATATAAGTAACTGGTAGCAATCCCTTCCGTACCTTGTTATTTTTGTCTGTGTTTACTTACTTCTTCTTCTTGATTGCTTCATATTAATAAGTAAGGAATCATGTGGTTTGAAAGGCAGCATTATATGTCATTGTATGACTATATCGTAATTATTATTCACTTAACCATGCCCAAAGACAGGCATTTAGGTAAATTTTAAACAATGTTGGGAATGTAGCTCAGTGGCAGAGCTCTGGACTAGTATGCACAAGGCTCTGGCTTCAATCCCCAGCAAATAAACATATCAAACAAAACAAAAATATTAATAATGCTTCAATGAATATTCTTGTGTGATGCTTTATATTTCACTTAATGGAACTTTATTTAAAAATTCATAGAAGTATTAACTTCTTGGTCAAAGATTACATGTACATTTGTAATTTTGATAAATGTTCCAATGTTGCCCCCACATTGATTTTTATGCTCCTGATAGCAATCGATAGCAGTGGATAAGAGGGCCTCGTATTGCCTCCATCACTTGCCAGCCTAGGATGTTATCTGACTTTATGATTTGTGCCAATCTGATAGGGAAAATGGTATCTTTTGTAATCTTAACTTGTATTTTTCTCATTATGAGTGAGTTCAAGTATTTTCCATATATTTAAGAGCCATGTTTATTTCTTTTACTGTGGAGAGGATCTCCTGTTCTTTGCCCATTTTTCTGCTCTCTTGCTTATTCGTTTGCTTTGTATATATAGGAATATAAGGGGTTTTGGGCTGTGATATATGTGGCAAATAATTTCCCCAAATTTGGGGCTTTATTTGACATTGTGGAACTTATCATTATTATTATTATTTGCTATGCAGAAATTTATTTCTATATAGTCAAACTTGACCAAATTTATAGTGCTTTAACTTATGTCTTTTGGAGTTTGATTCTTAAATCTAAATTACTTAAAATTGATTTCTGTTTTAAAGAAGTCATGAACTAGAGAGGGCAAGCTTTCAGTTGAGAATCAAATTTGAGTTCATGTCCAATAGACTATTTCCTCTCTATTCTTCTGTGGTGTTTTATAAAATGAGGTGACTGGATTTTTTCATCCATTCATCCATCCATCCATCCATCCATCCGTCTGTCCATCCATCCTTCCATCCTGTGACAGAGGACCTGATGTGCTCTGATGGAGCTCCTACTTCATGAAATTCCAGGAGGGAGAGGGTGTGGGTGTGGAAGTAAAATGAGGATTGCTGGGGAGGTGAGGCCTGGGCTGAGTCTTAAATGATGAGCAGGAGTTTTTCTGAGAAAATAATGAGGTATGTGGGGTGAGCAGCAGAGGAGAAGACGTTCATGGTAGAGATGGAGGACCTGCGCAGGACCATGTAGAGGCACCTTGGTGGGCAGGAGAGGGGCAGGTCCAGACTGCAAAGGGCCTCTCAAGCCAGTGGCAGCCACAGCTGTAAGCCCTGACCCTGAGGGCCGTGGGTAGCCATGGAAGGCTTCTAAGAAGGGCACCGATGTGTCCTCTTTTGCTGAGGAGGGAGTAATCGTTTCCCTCCTATTAAGAGGAGAGTGCCATGAACACTCCCTTGGAGCATCACCTCATTTAAAAAGTAAGGTCATCACTGCAGTTGAAAAGCCCCATGGACCTCTCCTAAGTGGTGTCTCTCTGCCTCCTTAAATGTTAGCAGGAATGTGCTGCTAGTGGGCACATAAAATGGCACATTTGCTCCAGAGAACAGATCAGCGACATTCAGTGAAGTGACAGGTGCACACACCCACGTCATCCAATAATTCCACCACCAGGTAGGGAATTACCTGCACGGGTAAGCAGAAGGAGATGAGCATGAAGGTGTCTGTAGCAATATTATTTGTCATAGTGGTGGAAACCTTGCTCTCTACCATCTGAAAAGGAATGCAGTCTATTGTAGCTTATTTATCCCACAGAATTCTGTTGTGAAACTAGGAGACTAGAGCCACTTGAGTCAACAAGGATAAGTAAAAAGTACAATATCAAATAAAAAAAAAAGAGCAAGATCCAGAGGGATATATACAGCATGCCAGCACTTTTGTGAGGTTCGGAAATGCGCACAGCAGTCCACATTCTGTTAGAGACACATCCTCATATAATAAACACCCAAACAGAGGATAAACGCCAAATGCCCAAGTATGGCTACCTTGTTTGGGGTGTTGGCAGAGGAATGGGCCTGGAGGGAGCACACGAGGGGATCCCTGAGTTAGTATTTTCTTCTGTAAGAGGCTAGTGGCCATGACTGTTCCTCATATTGTTGTTTTCTTTTTTTTTTTTTAATTTTCTTACATGTTGATAGACCTTTATTTTTATTCATTTATTTTTATGCAGTGCTGAGAATCAAACCCAGTGCCTCATACATGCCAGGCAAGCGCTCTACCACTGAGCCCCAGCCCCAGCCCTCATATTGTTGTTTTCTTATTGGTGCATTACAGTTGTGCATACTGATGGGATTTGTTGGTACATATTCATACATGCACACAATATGCAATGGGGCAACCTCATTCTTTTACAAAGTTCAGTAACATTTAACTCAATATTTTCACAAATTGTCATCGCAACATATAATCAATATAAAAATTATTAATGGGATGTTTAACATTCCTTTTTCTGAATTAACTTTGAAATCCGGTTTGCATTTTATACTTATGGCACCCCACAGTTAGGAGTACCCGCCTTTGAAGCACTCAGTAGCCACACGTGGCTGGTGGCTATCATGCTGGACAGGGCAGGACCAGCACATGTTAGGGAGAGGTTGTATCAGGTGACCTCTGAGATTCCTTAATGAATCCGAAAGTTGGAGGAAAAGGACAACGCTGATGTTACCGATATCCACTATTTTCTGAGCATTTGCCATGCATATGTGCTTTGTATAATCTCATTTAACCCTAATAACTCTGTAAGTTAATTGTATTTTTTATTGTGATAAAATATGCATAAGCTTTGCCATTTCAACTTAAAAATTAGGTGCCTCTGGTTACTCTTTATACTGTTTTGTATTGACAGAAATGCTTCATGATAATCGTATGTATATGTCACACCTTTTCTGTGTGTGCTATGGAGTAGGGGTGGGACAGAGTAGTAGGGTGTCTCTCTCCCCTCCTGTGGGAATATGTGTGACCTCCAAGGGGAATTAGACTTCTTGGACCCCTTGGGGAAGCGGTTTCCTTCTTGCTGCTCCAGGTCCTCAGCATGGCGGGCAGACGAGCTGGAGTCCCACACAGAACCCTGCAAGGCCCCTCTTCTCAGTGAGGCTGTACCAATAAACCAATGGAAACTCAGCAGCCACCGCTCCAAGACCTCCTGCCACTCACAGCTGTGCAACCTGGTCATTTCCTCTTCGTAAGCCTCAGTTTCTCATCTGTAAAATGGAACAATAGCAGTAGGCTCCCAGGGTTGCTGTGAAAATTAAATTGTGTATGGAAACACAGTAGTTATTACTCTTTATAGGGAGTTCAAGGGCACAGAGGCAGTCGCATCTCAGCATGGTACCGGCGACAATCCCTGCCCACCCACCTCTTGGGGTTATTGAGAAAATGTAATAAAAAAGAAAGTGTAGTGCATGTTCATTGTGTTGCTGTGTTTTTGATGGAGGTTGGGTAGATGGCTTCATTTAACTGTGTTTTTGGAACCCATACTGTGCCTCACACTCAGGTTTGGAGGGGTCAAATGACTCACATAGGTCACACAACTCGTTAGCTGTGCCCAGTAAGATAGTGACAAGGTGAGTAAACTAGAAACAGGCTTGATTTCACAGGTAGGGCCCTATTTTGAGGTGCCTTCGAGTGGTTTCGATCTTTTCTGGATGCCAACCTGCCAAATCCCCAGAGGCTACTCAGGGTATCAGGGGTCTCTGGCCTCTGGCTGTAGCCCAGGCAACCAGCAGTTAAGTCTGCCCTGCCCTCTGGCTTCCAGGGAGGACACTGCTGATCTCTGATCCTCACACTTTCCAGGCCTCCTCCCCTGGTCGAATCCTCAGGATCTGACTTTGCTTCCAAGATCAAGCTTGTTGCTTGTCCAGCTTCCTGGCTGCACTGGATTTGTGCACCTCTCCCTAGGACCCACCTTCCCATCTCACTGCAGAACCTTGAAGATCAGCTCAGGAGTATGTGGGCTAGCCTGCAACCTCCTCCTGGCACCATGGTTGTATGGACCAGGACTCACCTGAAGCTTTGGGGTCCTTTTCACTATGAGTGCTTATTAATTCCCCCCCAAGGTGTGGTGGTTAAGAGCACAGACTCTGGGATCAGATGCTCTGGGTTTGAATCCTGCATGGAACTTACCTTGAGCAAATGTGTTAACTTCTATAAGCCTCAGTTTTCTTGGAAATAAAATGGGAATAATGGTATCCAACCCCATAGGGTTGCCATGGGGATGAAATGAGCTAAATAAAGTATGTGAAGAGCTTAGGGCAGTATCTGGGACAGAATGAGGAGGTGGTTCAGGGGATGGAGATGGCAATGGTGGTGACAATGAAGGGTGGTGAACGATAATGTGAATTCCAGTTGTTCTGGGGTCTGGGAACACCTCACTTTGTCCTTGCTTTCCCCCTACATCCTGAGGTACTTAAACTTCATTTAAAAGAAAACAAACCCATCCAGTTTTATAGTGGGAAAAGAAATCCCCACATTAGCAGAGGAACATCATGTATTCTGGCAATATTCAAGGAATTATTTATAAATGCTTTCCAAACTGCACATCATGACCTGTTAGTGGACATTGAAGTCAATTTAGTACATTATTGTCAACATGTTTTTAATAAAAGAAAAATAATAATTAAACGAAAGGGAAAATATCCAAGGAACTAGCAAGTATTAGAAGTCAGTATGGTGTTTTATGAAGAATATATGTAACGGATATTTATTTACCTGTACATGTCCATTTTAGGACATGCATTCCATTTGGTGGATTGTTGTAAAAAAAAACGTGTGTGGGGGGGGGGTGGGGGCTTAACCAGAGATTGAACTCGGAACACTCCACTACTGAGCCACATCCCCAGCCCCATTTTGTATTTTATTTAGAGACAGGGTCTCACAGAGCTGCTTAGGGCCTCGCTAAGTTGCTGAGGCTGGCTTTGAACTCGTGATCCTGTGGCCTCAGCCTCCAGAGCCACTGGGATTACTGTGCCACCGCACCTGGCCTTGTCAAAAACATTTGCAAACAATTTCCACAGTGAAGTTTCAGTGGGTTCCTGAGGAATCCCAGGGAGCTTGGGCAGTTTTCTGGTTTCCAAGCATGATAGAGTGCATATGTCCAACTGTGGCCTCTCTCTCCCTCCCTGTAGAGTTGGCCCC